>JAHWFP010038997.1:0-14462 GCA_023313725.1 Lithobius niger | reverse complement strand
ATTTATTTTACGGAATTTTTTCCGTAAGTTTGACATATGCTGTTTTTTCGATCATACTAAAAACGGATAATCCATTTATATAGCGTCCACATTCGGTAAATTTACGGAGCATTCGGTAAAGATGAGTTGAGGTCAGGCTAAACAGTAATAATAAGTTTAATTACGGTACTTTATTTCGTAAAATATATTTACTGGCATGTTCCGTACTGAAAATTTTAGCAGTGATATCAGAAAAACACACACACAGGTCCTTTACATACACAGGTACTTTCGAGTTTTGTTTTTAAAAAACACACAAAAAAAAATGTGTTGTGGGGAAAATTAGTTAAATACAAGAAAAAAAGACGCTATGTGAAAAAATTAGGATTTTTATACCAACCAACTAACCAACTAATCACGCATGCATGAATGATGGGTGTTTGTTTTTTGTAGTCAAACTGAGTCAGCAAGTGCAATAAGAAAATGGACTATAATACATAAATATTAATATAGAAATATTGCGTAGAAAAATCGAAAATGGGTCGTAGTGGGTACACGTAGGGTGTTAGAGCGCTTCAACTCGTTTCGTCGACGTAACGAGGTGGTTTGAGATATAGCTACTTGAAAGCGTTCTAAGCCCTACATCGATGTAAATTAAGTCGACTTACTCCGAGTAACCTCGATCCATGACTATCTCCTTCAGTTTATTTTAGCCTATGGGAAAAGTTTATTAGTGACGTATTAGCCAATCACAGCCCGACGATATTCTGATCAGCGCTCTGACTAGTCTACCAAGAGGGCAATTAATAAGTGATAATCGCTCGTGTGCACAATGATATTCAGGAATCACAACTATTTGACGCCACACAAAACTAGAATCGCGTTACTGAAATGTGTAAAAAATTCTGAATTAATCGCTAATTAAAGATTCAGGAGCTAACTTAAAAGTGTGACATAGGTTTTTGGTTAGGTTAAATTTGATTTGTCTTCGATGGGACGTAGATTGGTACAACGACTTCTGGTTCTAACTGGTACGAAGTAGTAAAATTCATAATAAAGTTGCTAACTTCGTAACATGGCAACAGTAGTGGTCGATATGCCCGCTTCGTTTAGTCCTACTTTAGGTAACCCATTACACCGTAACCAATATGATTCGTAGGAGTTGTACATTGTACGTACATGACTGCAATGAATCTTACCTCGAGAAATGGGCACTGGAAGTTACTTTAACCCTATTTTGGACAGAACCGTGTTGACTTCTACAGCAACCAAGAAAGCAACCAATGGACTGAAGTTTCGATGGACGTTTGCTTCCAACAGTGCTCTAGCTAACAATTATTACGTGCCATCAGCTAAATGAAAATAAAAACAAATAAACTAGCGGAGTCGCTTGCTTCTCTCGCTCATTCCGTGTCGTCTCGCTACGCTCGAGGAGCTTTCATGTTGCAACTCTTGTGCTGCTGACAGATATTCCACGTCTAAAACGATCAAGCTAATTGTCAGAGTGCAGTACGCGTTTTTCGTAAGGCTTCACTGCATAAACGAATGATAATCATTAATCATTCCAACAGTCTGGCCATTCGAGAGCTACGTGCGTGTCGATCCATGCTTCCTGTAATTTCTTTGATTCCAAGAGCATCACAAAATCATTTGCTGATTATTTCGACGCAAAATAATTGTAAATATTGCTCACAGTTCGTCCATCACACTCCTAAGCGCGCCTGCATTTCATCTATATCATTCAAAACACACAATTTGTTCGTTTGTACATTTGTACGTCTTCCCCTCCAGAAGTAATCTCCTATGAAGGTGAGAGATGAAAGACTGAGAGAGAGCAAAGCGAGACAGACATTGAAAAAGTTTACTTTACGTGCATATCGCTCGCTCTGCTCGCTCAATCCACGCATCACCGTGCTTCAGAAACAAGAATGTTTGGCACCCTTGGCAAAATACGTCGTCCTTTTAGGTTATTTTTGCGGACATCCTTTTTCAGATCATCTCTCTTCGCTCGAGGAGTTTTTCATGAACAAACTATGACGTCATGAACAAATATCATGAGGGTTTCCAAAAAAAAACTTTGACGTTATTTTTTCAGGGTTTTTCGCATTTTTGAGGGTCGTAATATCAAATTACAGCGATGAAAATCAGCCTATACTGAGCGCAATTTAATTATCTCTTGTTTGGTCCTACTCCCATGTTTGTAGGTGCTTTGGTTCCAGAGTGGTAAACGTACAAACACACACATACACACGCACACCATATGTCCTTAATGATGTATAGATACCAAATACGACTGTAAAACATGTAGATAATTATAGTATCACATAGATATTTATAAATTGTTTTCAAACAAATGAATTGGACAGAACCAGTGAAATTCACTATCGTTTCCAAAGTAACGCAAACAATTAAGTAACGCAACAACAAATGTCTGTAACTTAAAACGTAATAACCTAAGAAAGCGAGAGTGATACCGTAGGTGATACAATGCTCGCACAAACAGATACGCTATTAAGTAAATACAAATTAACTGAGCAAAAAACGGCTTCGCCGTTTAGAAAAATAAACATTCGAGCTCGTAAAATCCCCATACTCACAGCCCTGAAGGTACACGAATAAAAACGGATTAGAGTTCACTCGAACGCAACGAACTATAATTTGAACTATAATTTGTGTTCATTTTGTGTATGCATTTTTTGTTTCAATTTTATAGTGTTTTGCTGTTTATGGCATCTATTTTGTGTGTATTTGTGGGTTTACGTTTTGCGAATTGAAGTTCAAATTATAGTTCGTTGCGTTCGAGCGAACTCTAATCCGTTTTTAGTCGTGTACCTTCAGGGCTGTGAGTATGGGGATACGAGCTCTAATGCTTTTTTTTCTAAACGGCGAAGCCGTTTTTTGCTCAGTTAATTTGTTGGCTTTTTTCGCATCCATTTTATATGTGTCCACTGTCGACCGATTTTTGTTTTCTAAAAAACGAAACATTAGAAATGGATACTTATGTTTAGGTTCCGCCGAAGGTTTGTCCCATGATTATTATTTGATGGGAACATATTAGCGTATTTCTGGATTTAGCATGCGTCATCTCGATGAGTATAGTTGTTTCTGGATTTTTTCAGTATCGTGGCAACAATCGCGGAAACAATTCAACTGGTGTCCCGAAGCCCGCATTGAAAAAGTAAATAAGTTACTCAGTCATGTCGGCCGCCCAAGGCCTCACAATTTAAGACTTCGAGAGACTTTAACATCTCTGTAATGTGTGGTGCAGTGGCAACTCGGACCACTGCACTGTGACTGAGGTTGGCGCTAATGACCAAGTTGTCGACGCGCCATTAAGCCTCAATCCCCCCCCCCCCCCCCACTTCGCACCCTACGGTTTAAAACTTGAAGATTTAAGGAAAAATCACGACCATTTAATTTTTGTTCTCAAACAACGACAATGTTAGTTTCCCGGCACCCAACCATCGTTGCATCTTGTTCGAGTGAGCTATAATCCGATATTGTGCGCCTCGCCTATTGTTACCCTATTGTTACATGTTGCAGCATTGTAACATTTTGACATTATTAGCCGCTCCGCATCCGCCTCCTCCTCCTGTCCAATTTTCTGAAATTCTCGTGCGCAAACGAACTCTAATAAGCACTGCCTGCCGGCCGTGCTAATGAAGAGAAATGAAGCCTATATAATTAGTTGGTAAATTAATACAAGTTTACACCAAAATACAATGAAGACGTAGAAACATTTAAAAAATACATGAATTAATATATCCAATTAATATGAACGTGAATTTTATAAATAAAGTACGTTTTTTTTTTTAACATAATAGGAAGCCGTATAGTTATCCGTCACATTGACACGTCTGTCAGCAGCAAACGACAATAACGCAAGATCGAAAAAAACATCGAAAAAAGCAAGTAATTATTCGTGGCAGTAAACATAAATTGATTGGATATTTCTCGAGAGATACTCTGGTCAAATATCCCCCATACGGCGAGTAAAGCTATCGATATTTTTGGTACACTTAAGTTTTTGCTCCTATAAACTCGCTTTCTGCTTGTATTGGAAATAATAAGCTCGGAATATTGAGAATTAACCAACACAACCACTCACGAGTTTCATTGTTTCAAATCGATTGATTTGTTTATTGAGCTGTAGAGGTCTACAAACCTATGCGCCCATGCTAAGCTAACTAATGCTACCTTAACCTAAACCGGAACACCTGGTAAACAGAAAACAAGGGAGCACGGGGAACACTGGGATAAACACAAAAATACACTTATCACCCCCTATTTACAACCATGAGACTGCAACACAACTACAGGTACACCTATATTACCTCTGTGACCAGCCAAAGACTACTCCCTTACGCTTCCTACTAACCACTTATAGCATACCTTAACCACCATGTAGTAACGGAGGGGAGCAAGCAGGCCAAAGCTGGGATTGTTGAAGTCAGGTAACAGTCTCCCTGAACCTACATGTCTAATCTTTTGTGTCTAAACAATTACTGATAAGTTAGTATCCACACACTCCAGACTTTACCTGTATGGTAATCAATGGAAGATGGGTCCTCCTTCCTTTGATGAATATACATATTTACATGTGTTATTCAATTGCATATTCTTCTGCGATTAGTTCCAATATTCTGTTAACAAGCAACAAGAATGGTTGAGTGTTATAAGAAGGATAAGGAATGAATTTGTCTCTAAAAAGGCGTTTGACCAAATTGGGAGATTCGCTCGCCTCTTTCGTTTCATCCTGTAAATTAAAACAACAAAAAATCTAGTTTTGCCTATAGGTTCGATGTGGTTGCCTATAGTTTTGATTCGGTCAAGAACAGGCAGGCAATACTAGACCTATCTCAGACTCTTAAATTTTCACTCTTCTGGCTATTAAGTTGTGGGCTTTTAGAGGCACTAGCCGGGAATGGCCCTCGGATTGTCGCCGTATAGTCGCCAGGAAGAGGTGGTGTTAGCCCCTTTGCGCGTATTGGTTGCACCAACCTCACTCATTGCTTCCTTTTGAGGGGGGGAGAGGGGGGGTCTTATCCATCCCGAATGTCATTGGTGTCAACTGCCACTTACTGTCCATCACTTACTCGTTAATTGTCACCATCTTGAAGGTTTTCGTTGCCGTATCCGTCTTCCATGCATCAATCGGGCAATAAGTTTGTCCTCCTGTTTACAATCATAATTTTTAAATGTTTGCAGGAGGTACAGAATGACAAAATCTAGATTTGAGGTTTGTTTTCTTTCAACTCTGTAAGCTGTGGCACAGTGGCAACCCGGACCACTGCACTGTGACTGAGGTTGGCGCTAAAGACCCAGATGTCGACGCGCCGTTAAGCCTCAAACACGCCGCCCCCCCCCCCCCCTTCCTTTTCTGGTGTTACATAGAAAATAACAACCAAAGAGTGGTTAAAGCCAAAGCAGCAATTTGCCTGAGGCTATTGTTAACACTACCGTCATTCGAATTGCGTCTTAATCGAGGATGCCCTGTATCAGATTTGTAACGTTCCAACTGACCCAAAAAGGGCCATAAAAATATTACAGGAGGTAACGTGAGGCGTGATAATCACAAACGCTTTTCCGGTTAGTACAATTTGCGTGAGAATATTTCCAGGCTTCAATTACAAGCTCGGTCGTTTGCACGACAGTAACTCATTGATGGCGAGAAAAAAATTAAAAACAAAATAAATATAAAAAAAAAATCAACGTAATTTGCGTGTCAACAACGACCGAATTGTGGCAGGACGGCCTAATGGAGCGCTTCCGGCATGTGTAGTGGCTGTCTGTCACAGCACGGAGGAACAGAAAATCTTTCATTCAGAACCGAATGTGTGTTGGTATGTACATGCAAGTGTTAAAATCCGTGGCAATTCGAGCCAAGTTAATGGTACATGAACATCGGCCCATCGATAATTTTCTTGTTTTCGAAAGAGTCAATAATGAGTGCTCATTAACCTTTCAAATTGTCGGGAATTAGAGTGATTGTAGTGTGGCTATCCTTCCATTTCCAGCGACCAGGGAATCAATCGAAGCCATTTATTTGCATACCAATGTGCGGGACCGCAGTAATTGCCTCTGCCCCTACACCGCAAGCACGGCAACACGTTATTCTGTGCAGAAAAGAATTTATGGAGAGCGAAGCGAAACTGCACCAATAAACTATCGACCTTTTAACTGGACCTGTCAAGTAAAATCTTAGAAACACGGCATGGACAAGGTCACGATAACCACGATTAAAGGCGAACGAAAAAAGGGTTTGGAAATTGTCACGGAATTTTTTTTACAACTCGTAATATTTAAAGGTTCGGGTTCGTCTCTACATGCAGTAGGGAACGAATCAAAATTGGGTTCCTATCTGTTAGGAATTTTTAATTAGCCCGACTGGTTTATTCAGTTTTCCTTGGCATTTATTGTGAAACTAGTTCTAAAGCCCGTAATGAAGAAGGCGAATCCAGGAGTACAGCTTCCCCATAATAGTGAAATGTAGAATTTAAATAATGCAGGTTCTTGAAGATGGGCAATTACGCTAGGGTGGCTTCGCTCACTCAATCCATGTATCCTGAAATTCAGTTCACCGTCCTTCATTCATTTCCATAACCCGAGAGCAGACGGCGTTTTTCACGTCCTGTGGCCTGCATGGTCTTTTCTTTTTTTGGAACTGAATCTGACTGCGCATTTTTGTGTCGTTTTAAGCCCTGTAGTTGGTTTGAATATGTAGTTGGCCTCTCCCTCCACCAATATTTCCCATCCATCTATGTTCGCCCCCTCCCCCGATCGCTCCTCCCTACTTTTTCCATTTTTGTACTGAATCCATGCCTTTTCTTGTGCTTTTTTGTGACTATTTTAACGATAGCAGTCATAGCAGTCATTGTTTCCTCCGACGTGCATATTTTTTTCCCTTTTCACTCAAGCCCGATTACGTTACTTCCAGAAACCAAGTCCGATACGACTTGGAGAAGACATTTCTGCATAACCTATATTTATACGGCGTGTCAACAATTTGTTTTGTTATAGTATACGGGTCCACGATTACGTTGCTTCATTTAGTGTGGCGGCGTCTTGAATTCACTGTTTTTTTCCACGGTTCCGGCGGATGTGCAATTGTGCATGTTTGTTTGCAGCCTTATTGTTACACCATTGCTACAGCATTGTTTCCTTCCTTCGATACATTTTTTTCCTTGATCTTTCTTAGGGAAAACGTATTGTTGTTTTTAGCAAACAATGCTTCAACGTTTGCTGTGCGCTGGCGAAAATGTAACAACTACCGTTTTATGGGTTAAGATACCAACTCTCGTAACAATGCTTGTCTGCACGTGTTCTACTTTGCACGTGGCCTGGTTTGCCCGGTAACGATGTTCGACCTACGAAGAAGAGCGATTGTCGTAATCATCTCTGTCCACTTCCCATTCTTGCAACAATGTGCACTTCTTTTCCTTCATTATTTGTTTTTGTTATGCTCTCATCTCTACGGTCCACGCGCTTGTGATTGCTGGTCTCTTGTCATCTAGTGCTCAGGAAGCTCATGTTATAGTGTGCATGCAGTAGCATAAAGAGTATTGTTCAAAAAGACACTCAAGCTCGACGCATAAAACGTTTAAAACACCGGTACCTAATATTTCCGAGCAATACAGTGGTTGGCTCCATTTTCAAAGGTTAAAAAAATAAAAAATAAAAACAAACTAACACACTCAACAACCACCTTACCAGGTACCGGTGACGGTGTTTTAGGTACCGGTGTTTTAAACGTCTTATGCGTCGAGCTTGAGTGTCTTTTTTAACAATACATAACGCATTTTTTTACCATTCATAGCATAAAGAGCATGCCTGCTTTGTGTATACATAAGGTTGGCTTATTTGCGTCATTGTATTTGAGATGTAGTTTTTATTTGGTTTGATAGGGCGCATAGCTTCGGGCTGCTGCCTTAATAAACACCTATTACCTATTCTATGTTCAGTGGGGGGGGGGCCCCCCCGACTTTGTGCTTTTTTCCATCAACGGTAGTTGAAAAGGCAACACGTAAGAAAGGCATGCCTTACCGCCTATCAGTAATGGATGCCGATCTTTGTTCTAAATCAACGAGGCCTATAGGAAATCATGGTTCGACTTGAAAGATTTAGGATGCTGACGGATTAAATTCGACCGAAGTGAGAAGCTGGTTGTGAGTTTGCCTTTAACACTGTAGTGTCCAATTTCGCCTGATGTCGGAATGTGGCCAGAATTTTTAATTTTATTCAAATTTTTTATATTTCCACATTCAGATGTTTATTTACGTAAAAATTAAACGCTGTTTCGTGACGTATTTTCTGCCAAGCCTAGCATCCATTCGCTAAAGGGATCGTCTGCATATTTGGTTAGAATGTTAGAAATTTTCCGTCTGCAGTCCCAAGTTTTCCGTCCCAAGTTCTTAGGTAGTTTTATAAATAAAAAATAATAATAAAAAAAACAACTGAGAACAGTTTTTTTTTTTTTTTTATCTTGCATTGCTTCACAAACATGGTGGAAGAAGTTGGAGGTTCATTGTTGTGTCTTGCTTATAGCTGATTGTCCAGATTTGATAAAGCTTAAAACAATTGTTTGGTTTCTTTCGTCATGCAGGCAGGCACCATTGTAGTTTTATTTCCTACTTCAACCATTGTTGCAAAGCAACCGATTTTTCAACGGGTTATTATGTGAGTGGCGTATCTTGGAGTCCTGCGGGTATTTTATGACCGGCTACGTCTTCCTGGGGGGGAGGGGCTTCAATCGATGGCCGCCATTGTTTTTGTAACTATTTTTGGATATCAACAAGGCACTCTGCCACCAAAAACATGCAATCGATTATTTGTGTTCTTGTGGGGGCGACCTCAAGATACGCCACTATAGGTTAAGCTAGTTAAGCAGGTTAGTTCTGAGCGCATGAACTCTAGGGTCTTTAAGCTCAATAAAGTCAAAGTCAAAGTTTTTCAATATAAAAACTAGCGATATCAGTGCATAACACTAATTAATGTCCTAAAAGCCCTACATCCCTAAAACACGCTACAGCCCTAAAATCAGTGAAAGCAGAAAAAAAAATAAGGTGTGGTACCAACACGAAGTACAAGCGAATTTGCAGCCCAACATGAGGGCTGCTTAGATTTGTGTTAATGCCACACCTTACACTTGATTTTTGTTGTTTTGTTTGTTTCACTGATTTTAAGGATTTGATTTTTTTTATTTAACTGAAGCTTTACATCCCGCTCTGCATTAATATCATTAAGTTTGGTTTAAATGATTTATCTCGTAAGGGTCTAAGTTGAGGTTCTAAAAAAGTTAATACGAGGTATTTGTCCCTTTTAATTGATGTATTTACCACACTACATAATGTACTAATTTCTCCTCGTAGAGTCTAGCCTACCTTATACTGTATCATTTTTTTTTAATTGCGTTATTTTTTTGAAATAATTTGTACGAGTCTCAGGTCATCTGATGCAACCTGGGGATCGAACCGCGAAACCACCAGTAACAGCTGGGTCGAATGATTGCCCAGAATTCAACAGAATTAGCTCCCATGGCTGCTGAAGAAGCGGAATAGTCTGTTCCCAACCTCCTTCACCCTATAACAGCGGAACTGGCGTACTCTTTATCCAGTATCCCATTTCCTGGTTTTGGCTAAAACTCTCACCGACTCATCTCAAGCAACTAGAGGCTGAACATCGTCAGTCACCGCACAGCCACGATAACTACGAAGGTTAATATTTTTTTTTTAAATCACACACTCGGGAACATATCGCATAAAACGGGTAAAAACAGTACCTTTTTTCGAAGCGATGTACATCCGACTTCTTTTTTCAGAAGATAAAAATGGGACGAAAGATGGTAGCAGTTAGTCACAACTTGGTCATCAAATGGTAAAAGACAAATGCTCGTGAAGAAAGCAAAGCGGGATATCTAAATCAGCTAGGATTGATGGAGTAGGCGAAGTACAGGACGGGAGGAGCGAAAAAAATATTGGGATAGGTCGGTACTCGGTAGAAATGGTAAAGAGGTAGAAATTGATGGGAAGGGTTGGACTATAAATTTAATAATTTAAGGTAATGAACACACACAAAATGTAGGGGAAGGGGGGGGGGGACGCATGCAGTAAGTTGAAAAGAGACAAGTCCAGGGAGCCAGGAGTAAAATATGCCAAAAACCAGCTGAAAAAAAAAGAAACTACAAGGGAAGGGGGAAAGGGGCTGAATCCAAAGCTGCGTTGCTCGGAATGTAGGTGCGGTCGGTAAGTCCGTGAGTGCACCACATTTGAAATTGAAATTTAAAACTGAAAAAGGATAGGAATTAGTGGCAACTGCTAACAATATCAAGTCGGAACAATGATGCAACAATGGCGCAATAAAGTAGCGATAAAAGAAAACAATTTCGGCGCACGAGTTATCCATCATTGCTATCGTACAACCATGCTTAGGTGCGCGGAAAGTATAACATTGTCCGTCAGGGAAAGGGGGTTTATTCATCGCTGACTACCAGAATGAAACAAACAGGGCTACCTCTTAAAACTGATAACTTTAAACCATACGGCACTAAGTCTATAATAATTTTGAGGCGTCAAGTCTTCAAAATTCGTAAGCCATCCCCATCTCCTAATAGCTCACTTCCCATGTGGCCGTTGTGCTATGCGGAGTAGCCACTCCTTTGTGTATCCGGGGAAGCTAGATTATGCATCTGCTAGACTTGTACACGGGCCAATTCAACCATGGGTGCTGAACGTCAGAACGAGACGATAGAAGTTGGGTGCGGATGAGGAGGAACGGGGTAGCGCATGCATCGGGTTAAAACTTCGTTGATTTTTTTTTTGAATGGTACTTCTTTTTTTTTACGCTGTAAGACTTTAATTTTAACGTCTAATCACTAACGAGTGAATTTGGTGAAACCATTCACGATTGCCTGCACGTCTCGAAACTTCAGAGTGATTATAGTTTATAATATAATATAATATAATATAATATAATATAATATAATATAATATAATACTGGTTTAGCCAGGACAGTAACTTGGAAGACAGAAGGGCGGGTGCCACTTGTACTGGCCGCGGGTTACTCGTTCAGTGCAAGACCTTACGGTTAAGAAAATTATACAGATTGCAGGCCAGGAATAAGGTCTTGAAGTGCTGGGAGCAGCGAGTCGAGATAACTTTCGCGGGAAGGGAGTTCCAGGCCAATGGGATACGAAACGAGAAGAAACTTTTTCGACACTCTGTACGAGCCTGCTGGACCTGCACCAGGCTTTGACGTATTTCGATCATTTACACGACATGCATAAAACATTCGACTAACAACATCCTCATCATGACGTATTTGCCTAGGAAAGAAAACAAACTGATTAAGCCCAGGAAGGAAAAGCTAATTCATGAGGGCATTTTCTATTAATCCGAGTGAAGTGAGCAAAGCTTAGCAGAGTTACGAATAGCTTGGCATAAGGGTACGTTTATGCAACGATTCGCAACGCAAAATATTGTGAGCGAGACATTTTGCGTTACGAATCGTTGCGTAAACGTGCCCTTATGCCAAGTTATTAGTAACTCTGCTAAGCTTTGCTATATCTTATACTTGGTTCATAATAAATCTGCTAGCTGCTTCTCGCCTTTAGGGTGCATTTACGCAACGACTCGCCTTTGCATTCTCGTGCCTAGAAGCTAGAAATCATCAAAAATTCCAACATGGCGGCTGTCATAGCCCTGCCGGCTCGCAGCGAAAACAGTCACTAATGTGAGTTCAAAAGCGACTAGGAAAATTGTTTTGTCAGACGGAATTTTTTATTTTACTACCACGGATTATAAGGCGGCAAACATTTACTCAAAAGATATCGGATTTAGCAAATCAAAGTCGCGTTGTTACCAAAGCAACGACACCTTTGCCATCGCGATTAAATTCTAGCTGCAAGTATAGCAAAGGCAAGTCGTTGTGTCAACCCGCCTTTACTGGGGAATACGGCTCTCGAGTTGTATACATGTAGTAACCATAGCATCGACGCGGACGCAGTTCCTCTTCTCGTGCCTCGCAACACCAATTATGATGCCTGCAACATGACCGCGTCGATTTATGACAACAACAAAAAATAGTGTTTTACTGCAGTGAAAGACGGCGGACTGATTTCTGAATGCCAGCATTCGACGGTTTGTTTTCGATTCGATGACCCCGAAATGAGCCCCAAGTTGGATTTTGAATTCTCGCTGCGAGTAGATTCTGCCGTCGTCTGATCTCCGCTAGAAGCTGTTCTTTGTGGGAGAGTTGCAAATTTTGGAAATAGCGTAAAATGACAACAGTGTTGTAGCAATGCTTCAAATTATTGTTTCACTTTCTTCTTTATCCTTGTTGTTATTTATAATACATTTAATTTTTTTATGTATTGCTGCATTCATTTAGTAGAAACTGGAAACCAATCGTAAATAAATAACGGTTGACCAGCAAACAGCGTTCGACGAGCGAGAAGTCTCGTTGCACAAATGCTCCCGGGGCACGTATCCGTTTTTTAAACGCGCGTGGACGGTGCGTTGCCGCATTTGCGGTTGGTGTACAGTTCCGGTAAAAAAAAACCGCCCTTTTTCGTTATATCGAGGGTCATAATAACAACCATGGAGAAATACAGTTATATCGAAAACTACTCGATGGATTTTCATGAAACAAAGACTGAAATGCTTATTAGATTGTCTACTGTCTTTCTACCATTATTAAATACTACGTTAACTGGCTGAAATAATTGGCCGAGCGAGAAAAACTTGATATCTGATGATATCTCGCAAACTAGTGGAAGAATTTTCATGAAACAAAGACTGAATTTCATATTATATTTTGCTGTTTAATATTTCACGTCATACGTATAGAAATATAGCATATATCATAAGAATTAATCCAGTTTTTGTTTTATTCAATTCTATCCAGTAGTTTATGAGATATATTATTAGTTATCAACTCGTGTTGTTCGCTCGGCCTATTATATTTGGCTACTTACCATTACATGAAATACGTATAGAATTATAGCTGATATCATAATAAGGAACCCAGTTTTTGTTTCATTCAATTGTGTTCAGTAGTTTTTGAGATATCAACATTTTCGTTCAGAGTCACATACATTAATCCTGCAACTTTTTCCGTACATAACGAAGACGTTTTTTTTTTTTACCGGAACTGTACGTGTACGTATGGTATATAGTGCACAAATATCTCCGCCGACGTCCGTTACCGCACGTTCATCTAGCGTTCGTTTTTCCTGGCACTTCCCCACAGCACCGCAACTGTAACGCAAACGCACCTCCGGTCTCTCAGTACCTTGTTTGTCTTGAGCGGTACACACTCTGGTTATCATCAATGCGCTACGAAAAATGGCGGCCAATCGCGAAGAACTTGACATGGAATTGTTGAGTGGGGAAGTAATGGACTATCCTGAAATATGGAATGTTGCTGCAGAAATGATTGATTGTACACTAATTTTGAAGTGATTAAAGAACTTATCCCAAATTTTTCATTAATCCGCATTATGTATAAATCTTCCACTGGCAAATCTTAGATCAGTGTGTGGATATACCCAATATCGTTTCATTGGTTTCAATATATATATTTTTTTGTACATGAGGTAAACAAAATGGGTTGTCGACCCATGCGTACTGGCGTTTTTCCACGGTCTTTGTGCATTGATTGCTACGTCGACGCACGCTTAAAAAACGGACGCGTGCACCGGGCCTAATACAAGCCTAAGGGAACGCGAAATCCAGTCGTGTTACCGACCTATGTACACAGGACGGAAAGCCAAATGGGCTCGAAAAGTGTTAAATAAATAAGGATGAAAACATATTTACGTCGCCTTTTGGACTTAAACGTCAGACTGCCAAACCGGGAAGTTGCAGGCAGTCTCAGTATGGCTTAGAGGTAGGCTTCGGCGTTTGATTTCAAAGGTAGCGCGTTCAATTCCCCGTTCAGGCAGCCTGCCATTTAAATCCAAAAATACTACTAAATAGGTTAGCATCCACATTTATTTAACACCTACGTAGCCTACTTTGAGAAAGGACTTTAAGAAAGGACATCTGGAGTGAGAGTGGTTAAGAAATACTTCATTGCTCGTGGTGTATTATTTTTTCACCCGACAACCATTAACAAAAATGTTACGTGTTACCAAGAATTTATAGGGTTGGGGAAGAGAATTTGTGACTGAGACCCATACTGAAACGCCTTAGATACATTCACATTAGTTCAGTCTTAGTTCATAGAGGGCGCCACATGTTTTATGTGGGAATTTCTACTCAGTTTTTAACCTAAAATTAAAATAAACTAAATGAAACTAGCTCATATTTAATTGTTATTTAGCCTAGCTTAGTTGTAATTTAATTTACTTTACATTTGGGCTGAAAAATGAGCAAAAATTACCAGATAGAACACGTGGCGCCCTCTGAAAACTCGGACTGAACTAATGGGGACGAATCTAACGTGTTTCAATAGGGACTTTTTAGAGTTACAAATTCTCCTCCCA
>JAHWFP010038987.1:18510-31136 GCA_023313725.1 Lithobius niger | reverse complement strand
GTCCAGCCTCTGTGCTTCCAACAATCGACTCTTGCATGTGAGTATTTGTTGTTGATCTCACAGTGGAGTATTATATTTCATTTGGTGAGCTTTTGGAACTGAATTCTTTCTTTTTCGCCATGCTACTTTCCCATTCCAGTCGTCAACAAACGGTTATCAAAGAGAGCTTATTGACTTTGATGAACGTAGGTTTCTCTGCCTGACAGGCCCCATTGGCAGGCGTGCTTGTGATTCGCGGAAGCCAACGCTCCGGAAATTGCCGAGGCTTGTTATTTTTACACTCGGTATTTTTTTTTTTCGATGTTGCGTATATACAAACACATGCGTGCAGTTTTGCATGTTTCTTCGGAAAATGCGTCTTACTCCTGAAGTGGCTGAGCTGTGAGAGAGCTCAGCCTGGTTGCTGGAGGTTTGTGGATCTGGTCGAACCCCTGGAATGGGGACCTTGGCAAAGTCCCCGCCAGGACTGCCGGCCAGGGTAGCGTGGGAGGCTACCATGCTCCTTCAGCGGCTATGGGAACTATTCTGGCCAATTCTGGACAATCTTTCGGCCCCTACGATGATCGGAGGTTTCCCGGATCGAATCCCCGGGTTGGCACCTCCCTTTACCAGATATTTCTTCTTCTCTAAAAAGTCTGATAATGTTCAAAATTGAGCCGGTTCAGCCATACAAGCATTAAGTTGCTTCGGCTGACTTAAAGCTCAAAGAAATTAATTAAAATGAAAATATATTCGGAAAAAAAAGAGTACAAAAAAAATTCTTGGGTCTAATTTAGAGGTGGCACGATAATCGATAATTCAATAATATCGCGATAAAAATTTTCGTCGATTATCGTATCGCACTTTTTCTGGTTTATCGAATTATCGTGCAAACCACGATGCTTAAATTGTCACATCTCGTAAACCGTAATAGCTAGAAACAAGCGGTTTGCGGCATTGCGTGAGGAATTACAAAGGCTCTCCATCCAAATGTACAACACTGTTGTTGACCACTTTAGCTGATTGGAGAGTTAGTTTAATGCAAACAATGTTTAAGCTTTAAGTAGCAGCACAACTGCTAATTGTTTCTGCATTTTCATGTCTACTGGCCAAATGGCGAGTGCCAAACAATTCACATTCGTGAAGGTTGCAGTGTAGGCTCAGCTTCATCCAAAGTTTTTTGTTCAAATGACAAAATTGCTGTCAGGAGCAGAATTTGTTATCAGACAATATTAAAATGGTATTCCAGCCTCAAAATTTGTTTTATGGAGGTTTTATCGATTTTCGCGATAATTTAAAAAGTTTTATCGGGATAAAAAGTGTCGTATCATGGCCACCCCTAGTCTAATTAGGCCCTCATCACCATTCTCTGGAGGGACACTCGGCGCCCCCCCCCCCCCGCCTGCTCCTCATTCCCGCCACCTATGGTCAAGTGTTTTCAGTTCACCTTTGAATTAATAATCAGTATTGGAGTATCTTGGTGAAATTTTTGGTGAGTTGATATCACTACTCTGAAAGGCCGAACTATTCTCACCTCGGCGATGCTTTCACCTGTTCTTTTTTTTTTTTCGTTTGACATGATGTAATAATACTAAATCATTTATCCTGTCCCATGCGGCAAAATTTTCACGAACTGAAGAACGACATCACCTACGATCTTATACAACAAAGCATTTTTTTTTGCCCGTTTAATATCGGAAGATTCTTGCGGCACATAGTCTCTATTGTTGATTGACAGGTGGAACCCAGAGTAGGAAATCCTATGTGAACATATAGATATATTCCAGTTTATTATTTTAATTTTATTTTAATAATAATAATAATAATAATTTTATTCACGCACATTATATTTAAAAACACAATATGGGCCAGAACACGAGACTTATTAAGTCTGTATGTGTCTGCAAATAATAATTGTGAAGAAGTAACCATACAAATACAAATTTCGTGTAAGGTTTAAGAACTAGATTTAAAGAAAGAAATGTGTATTGATGATTAAAGAATGTATATTAAAAGAAAAATGCATATTGGACGATTAGAGCTGGTTAAAATTTAAAATTGTTAGTGTTGCTTTAAAGTTAGTATCCATTCTTTAATGAGTTTATTGAGTTGGTATTTACACTTTAAGTGTCTCAAATTAACTGGCATTAAGGTAAAAGTGTACGGGATTACATTAAGTTGGACTCTCTCTAATAATAATAATAATAATGTATTTATTTTAATAGCAAATTACAAACAAATGCAATGCTCGAAGCTGTAATACAGCTTGTGTGAGTTCAAACAAAGCATCCTATTTACAATTTTTTGCTATTATTAACAACACTTGACCCTGGTTTATTTTATAGGTTTATTTAATTGCAATAGGTATTTTATTTTTATTATCTTGTTAGTTGCTAGCTGTTAAAATTTATGTATCTTTTGTCATGGTATGTTTTATTTTTATCTTGAAGTCTTTTAAATTGTTGTACTCCAACATATTTTTTGGCAATTTATTAAAAATGCATGGTATATAATAAGTTCTATTCCTTTTCCCATATTTATTATTCCATGTCGGTTGTGAGAATGTTTGTTTATTTTTCCTTAGTTTTATTTCTTTCTCTTTCTTATAGATTTTAAATTTATTTATGCAATAATTTTTTGTTAATATAATATAATCTCTGAGTTTTATAATTTTTTATATTTCGTTCTCTTTAAAAATATCATTTGTTTTTTTGTTCTTTTCATTCATAGCCAAATAAAACTTTAATATTCTTATTTTGCACTTTTTGTAATCTTTCGATCAAATAGTCCGACGCAGTCCATAAAATTCTATGCCGTATCTTATTATACTTCCAATCCAAGCATCGTACAGTATTTTCTTATTTTTTATGTCTAGTATCTTTCACAGCAGATACATCGTTGGTACAAATTGTCTTATCTTGGATATTAGTTGTAATATATGCGTTTTGAAATTCCAATTTGAATCAATTTCTATACCTAGGTATTTTGTAGATTTCCTTTTGTCTAAATTTAAACATTTTTTCATTACCTATTTCCTCTTTATTTTTACCATCCAAGTTCCTACAGTCACCATAATGTTTAATTATTCCAATATTTTTGCGTTTGTTCATTTTCGGTACTGTAATGTCCATTTGTACTGTTTTTTCTTTGCTAATGAATAATTCCTTTTCAATAAAACCATCATTTAATATGTCAAAATCATGTTGGAAATTACTCATTACTAATAATAATAACAATAAAACCTTAGGTGATGGGACACACAGGACTGAATACGATCCAAAAGTGTCAATAAATGAAGCCTAAAAAGAGGGAGGGCGTGGGGCAGGTTTTAAGATACACAGAAAATTAGGCATGCAAGACGGTGGGCAGTGGTAGGTAAAAAATGTTGGCTAGCTATGGGCTGCGATGTATCGAAGACAAAATATTGTAGGAGGGGATTGACGGCAAGTATTTACGAGTGGATCCGTAAAACTTGTTTTTTTTTTTTTTTCAGTAATCTGTTGCCTCGCCCGACTAAGGCCCCTGTTTCCAGCTCAAAATTTTGGTTGGAGGAGAGGGAGGGGGATACGGATGAATTCAAATTGGGGTCCCTGGACGAAATCAAGTAGGGGTTGGATTTTTGGTGGGACCTAGTAAGCAATTCTTTCCCCTGCTCTGTAAGTCAAATCATTTTCAGCAATTTTGGTACCTTAAGAACTTTTAAAAAGCGGCGATTTGCGATACTTTCTTGGGAAATGCTTTCACAGTTTAAAACAACAATTTAAAGCATGTAACAATAATCTCATCTACTTAGCGGCGACACACTAGCGTGTGTCTGGATAAAAGAATAGACCTCGTTGTTTCAAAATGTGAAATTTGCAGTAAGATTGTTTTTATTTATACCATTTGTAATTATATTCTGCATCTTGAATCTATGAATTATAATCTGGGCTCTTTGGAAGTGGTGTTATTTCGAGATCTTTGATTAAAGCTCTCGATTCATCCCTTCCACCCCCCCCCCCCCTGCCCTTTTAATCCTTTGCAATGTGCTGACGACACTGCACTTCCGACTGTCGGAAATAACACTGATAATACTACTGACAAAATTGAAGAAGATCTTATTTTAATTGGAGATTGGTTTACTGAAAATGTGTTAACTCCTAAAGGTGCCTACTCACCGAATCACACGTTCAAGCGTCTTGCGCCAGCTACCAATTTTAGTTCTACGTAGAACTTGATTTCAACAGCAAAGGAATGCCCAAAGAAATTTATTTCTACACTACAAACTAGCCACGCGCCTCCTTAATTATGGAATGTAAACCTGGTGCGTCCACGGTAGTGCACCAGGAAGCAATCTGTCAAGATTAACGGCATCACCGTCACTAGATGGCACCCATCTGTGATTTGTTGACATGGTTACGGCTACGAATAAAGGAGACAGAGACGGATTTGTGCTTCGATCCCTATTATCCTTCACCTCACCGTCCTTTATGCTTAGGTCGGTGAACCAGACTTGGTCGACACTCGACACCGTTTTGAACTCTCGAGTTCGCCGTATTTTTGAGTTGTCGAATACGTCGTTGTTTTGGGCTTGTTGTCCGATATGCTCTCGCTTGTTCGTCCTTCTCCAGAGCACGTCCACACACCAGCTCGTGTGTGGGGCTTCTGGTCCAGATGTCGCCTTTAACCCTGCTTATATAGCCCGTGAATAAAGGTGATGACGTGAGCAGCCGTGTGATTGCACAAGAATCTCGCAATTGAGCACAGTTGCACCTGTCGTGTGCGTAATGAAGTTCCTTAAAGCAACATACCGCCTGCCTTATAACCTTCCGCCTGCCTCACAACACCCACGCGACGATCACATCCGCGTATTTACCACAGCTAAGGTGAACTGAGACGGTAGCTTCGTTCCTCGCAGCGAAAAACATAGCTACTGTCTCAATTGGCATTGCGCCTAATAGTCCAGCCAGCGTGAACCCATTGATCTTGTCGTCAAAAACCGGAATGATTCTCGTATCTTAAAATCACAATTTATAATTTTCTAGACTAGTGTCTTATTATTTTGGTTCGGCGATCTATTGGAATAATTAATTTTAATTTTTACCGCATTAGTCTATTAGATTGTAGATCTCGTGGTAATTATTAGAAAATTAGTAGATGTACACACAGAGATGAAACGTCATGATTATTGTACGCGCGCATTGCATCATTTAGTGACGGGTCGTTCTTAAATATAGTTAACAATATTCAACAAAAAATCTCCTAGACGCCACATTTTAAAACGGTTTTTTAGCAAGGGAAAGACTAACGGTAAGTAAATAAATGTTTGGGGCCGTACTTGATGTGGAGGATCGAGAAAAATGGCGCTAGGAGGTATATCCCTTTAAGGGGAACTTCCTAGTGATGGCCTGTCCCTGGGTTATCTCGTATGGTCAGGCCGTCACACATCTTCGATTCAAAATCTGCGTTTCGAAACGGTTGATATATAGAAAAAAAGCGCCCGTGATGTCGTTAGGCTTAACTTTCGCTTGCTTTCTAATGCACGTGGGAGCACCAACTTTACACTCAATACTTAAGGAGGCACGTGACTTGTTAGTTGTGTAAAAAGAAATTGATTTGTGTGAGCCTTCGCCAGTTGAAAGTAAGGGCTAGGTAGAACTAGATAGCGGTAAATGGCCATGAATGCTGCAGGTTGTCATTTGGTGGCAATTCCCCTTTAATGTTTCCAAAAGCGATTTTTGTTCATTTCTCTCTCAAAGGGAAGTGAGTTGCCAGATGACGCTAAAATAACCCTTCACAGATGTTTTCTCAGTTACAACAACATTGTGACTGCCAACATACAAAAAAAGATAAATAAAGTAAAATATCTTGGCGCCTTTCTGGGCCGTAAGCTAAACTGGAAATGCCAATGTATTACATTAGAAAACTTGTACCACGCAATTCTTTGAAATTTTTTAAAATTTGCCATGGCCCAACTTTTTTCAGTACTCAGTATTATGCTGGGGTGGCACTTGTGCAAATTGCTGTTGATCCTGTAGCTAAACTGCAAAAAAAGCATATTATTAGAGTGATTTTTATCTTTCAATTGCTAAATGTTCTGCCAGTTTGAAATTTATTTTGTACGTTTATACAATGCATACCTTTTAATTAATTTTCGTAAGAAAACGGTGATTACTTCTCTACTCGTCAGGTTACTGATTGCCATACCACGAACGAATTCAGTTTATACTTTCTACAACCTCAAGTTGATAAGGAAAGACTTTACAGATGCAGTCATTACATCTGGGTAGTAGTAAGTTTTATAATTCCTTGCCCACTGAAATAAAAAAAAAAACTAATGTGATGCCATCGTTTAAGTAACATGTGGTCACTTGATCAAGAGTGACCCAACTTACTTAGCAAATATGTTTAATGTTGTGAGTTAACTTTTTCCAAAGTTATTTATCTTGTAACATGTCTAAAAAAACTGTTGCTTTCCCTGCTTCTTCTGGCAAAGTATTATTGTACTAGTCTTGTTTTCTATGGATTACTAGCATCGTACCCGGCTTCGCCCGGGGATTTGTTTGACCCGTGGTTGTTTCCCAGTATTTGCTCGGTACTGCCTGATCGTTCACTGCAACAGTCAATTTTTGTTTGTGTAGCACTCCCCCTTTCCGCCAATTCTCTCCCTCCTCTCTCCCCTCCTCCTTTTATCCCGTCCTCTCCCTCTCCTCTTGGTTTCCTTCCCTTTCTCCTCTTTGCTATACGTAGTTGAACACGTACCCGGCTCCCGGCTCCCGTACTTGTTTGTTTGTTCTCTTCTAGGTTCAGTTAATGCGTATTCGTATGCTTAATGGTAACAGGTCACTTTGCCCCCCCCCCCTCCCAGTCTTTCGCTGTGGCTTAAGCGATGCGTACCGTGTGAAAAAGAAGTGTGCATGACGTCATGTAATACTTGCCCTTGAGATTACCACGGTGTTTACTTAGAAGGATAATTGTTAGAGCAAATTGGTAGTAGAGGCAACAATGTGGCAATTTCAACTCCTTTCCAGGGCAACAACGTTCCAGTTTCACCTTGAAGCCAAAGAATTGACACACTCGCACGTTTTCATTGTTCCCCTTCCGGGGGTCGTTGTTGCGGTTGCCTAATTTCTGCTATGAGACTTTGGTTTATAATGTAGGAAGTTTCATGTGTTTGTTTCGTCTTTATTTTTTTTTATAATTTTTTCATAATGTTTTTGTATATTAAAGTACATTTTTAAAAATGATTTCTCGCAAGTAATCCTGTTTTTTTTTATGTTGGGGGTTATTCTGAGTTTTTTTTTTTTTAAATTTGTTTTCAATTTAAGTGTGCCTCTGACCCACACGCGAGCATCGGCTCTTCTGCTGTCTGAGTGGATATGTCTTCCATTTCTGATTTTGTATATTGCATTGAGTAAACTCAACTCAAACTAAAACCTCCAACATTCGTTCTTGATTAAAGGTTAGAACTAGAGCGGTACCTGATCGCCTCGAACCTCCAACATTCGTTCTTGATTAAAGGTTAGAATTTGGGCGGTATCTGATCGCCTTCGAACCACTAACTTTCGTTCTTTATTAATGGTTAGAACTGCAGGACGGTACCTGATCGCCTTTGAACCTCTTTCGTTCTTGATTCATGAAAACTTTGTTGGCAAATGCTTTCGCAGTTTAAAACAACAATTAAGCATGTAACAATAACCTCATCTACTTGGTGCGATACACTAGTGTGTGTCTGGATAAAAGAATAGACCTCGTTTCAAAACGTGAAATTTGCAGTAATATTGGTTTTCTTTACACCATTTGTAAATATATTCTGCATCTTGAACTGCCTTTTAACCAAACGATGTAGACGACTAGCTGTATCCGCGTTGCTTGGCCGATAGATATAACCATGGAAACCATACTTTCGCCATGGATCTGGGCAAATCAGCTCACTATCAAGTCATTGCATAAACGGAGCCTAAGTCGTTTCCTCAATGCCCCACTGTTCCTCCGTCTACCCGATACTTTTTATTCAATGTCTTAGACAACGTCACAACATCTGAATGAAGTGTCATTCCGCATTATCTACGTAAAATGAGTAACATTTCTTCCTCGACTCGCCTTGTTTTTGGCTTAACCCCCGTGTATTTTGGTCATCTATGACATCGTTGGGAGAGAAACAGAGAGGCAGAGAGAGAGAGAAGGAAGGCGCGGTTTTGGTGCAATTCCAATGAAGTGAGTTGTGACAAAGAAAATAGTGCCAAAGAGTGGGCGGAGCGGTAAAGGAGAAAAAGTTCCTTGAGGCGCATGCGCAAAAATATCCACCTCCGCTCGTGAGCGCGCGCCATAATACTTGTCGTAATCCCCCGCCCAAGCCAGTCCTGCACCAGATCTGACTGCACCTCGACCTCTCGCCTAAGCCAACGCTACTTGCGCCTGATATTTCACGGTAAGAACACTAATTTTAAAGAACATAAGCGTCTTTTTACAAGCTTTTCGAACTTGGGAGTATATTTGTAAATTTGTAAGATTTGTTGGCGTCGTTTTTGTGATAGAAAATATTAGGGTTAGATAGTTTTAAAGAGCGTTGCGTGAGTTACGAGTTTGTGAGAAGCAGTCCTGAATTATTAGGAAATGTCGAAATATAAAAAGAAAATTTTTTTAACTTTAGGTTGGTTTTCTTCATAAGAACACTAAATTTTAGGAAGATAAGTGCCGTTTTGTACGTTTTTTGTACCGTGAAGGGTTCGGTGTCACCGTTTTCGTGGAAATGTTAGGTTTTGGTGATTTAAACAAAGTTGTGCGTTTGGGAGAAGACGTCCGAATTAATAGCATTCGAAATGTTTCAAATTTGTTGCAACATTTTTTCAAGGTAAATACGTTGATTTAGAAGGAAAAAAATACGCGAACTTTTGCAAGTTTTTGGAGTGTGAATTAAAACTGGTGCCGTCATTTTATGGAACTGCTTAAGTTGGAAGTTTCAAACAGCTTTGTTTAAGTTTGGTCTCTTGAAGAAGACGTTCCGTATTTTTCAGTGTCGAAATATTCGAAATTTGTTACAACTTGTTACGCTAGATTTTTTTCAAAGTGGAGTTGTTAATTGAAGGAAATCATTGACATTTATACAAATTGTGTCATCATTTGCGGGTATAACAGAGGTGCGTTCCTCCTTCAAAATCATTACCAGCCGAAATATTTTAAAATTATTACAACATTATGTTCCGAAGGTACAGCCACGAATTTAAAAACAAATTCTTACAAATTAGAAACTTTTCTAAATGCTAGATTTTGAGTTTTTTTTTTAATGTTGCGTAAACGCGTTTTTTTTCTTCTTGAGAACACGTTCCAAAATTACATATATGTAATTTTTGTTAACCATTATGCCAGATTTCAAAGCAGGATACCAATTTTAACGAAATATCAGTGCATCTTTCACAAGTTTCCGTATGTCAAAGTAAATTTGGCGCATGGCGCATGCTTTTCAACCTCCGTCGCTATAATTTTTATATTTGGGTTTGGATGGTTTAGACAGGCAGATACAGACAGATGGGCACATAAGCCTGATTTTAATGATGCGATTGTTTTGGAACGGATTCAATCTGCCTGTAACTTTAGAAGGGAAGGAGGGAAAAAAGTTTGAAACTGCAGTAAGAACACGAATAAACAAACAAACACCCGTCGTAGCGTCCAAGGACTGCAGTGTTCGGCTAGCTAGACGGGAAAAAAAAATCATTTGTTATCTTGTGGCCGGGTATCGCACCCGGGTCATCCGATGACGACTAACAGCTTTAGCCTGTAAGCTACCACGACACGATCCAAACTGATGTTCAACCATAAAAACTAGTTTACATCGATCTGGATAGTATCGTGGTAGCTTAGTGGATAAGGCAGTCAGCACGAAAAAAACCCATATGTGATTTTTTGATCTGGATGCCGCACACTTGTCTTCACTGCAGCTCTTAGATGCTACGACGGGTACTTGTTTATTTCAGAAAAAAAAAGGGGAAGGGGGAGGGAAACCGGAGAATCGAATCTGTAAACGCCCCGACCATCGCAGAGAGCAGAGATAATGATCAGAGTAGCCTGTCTCTGACTCCGTTTCTTCATCAAAGAATGTTTTCCTTTGGCGCACACCTCAACACACTGATAGCAAAAAATGCATTACGGACTGGTAATTATTGTTCTCAGCACCGCTGCTTAAAAGCTAATGGTGACCAAAAAAATTTTCTGAAAAATTAACCGGACACGTTACAAGCACTGTGATCGCCACAGAGGGCAAAACTTTCCTTTTTGAAGAAGCTTTGTTTTTGTCGAATTTTAACAATGCCCTTATTATTGTTTTTAAAATTGTTTCTTGCGATGATGAGGGTGGAGGGGGGGGGGGGAGCAGGAGCAGCGAGAAAACTGCATAAAAATACGGTTAAGTCAAGTTCAAAAAAGTGTAAGGGCGTATTTATGCAACCTTCTCGCTTTGCGTTAGTCACGGTGGCAACGGCGTTGCCATGGTGACAACATTCCCTGGTTAACTAACGCTGACGTCATTGGATAAATGCTTGCAGTTCAGTTTCAGTTTCGTTTTTTAGGCCTTGGCCCGAAGCCATGCGCCAACTAATGCTTACGTAAACCACTCTTACAACATAAGCTCCGTAAGCTGCTGAATACTTGCAGTCATATAATGCGTGGCAATAAAATAAAACATCCCTCCAGACGAAACAATTTTCCCATTCGCTGGAACTCGCATTGTTGATCGTTTTCCTTGCGAGCCGGCGGACCTAAAACCCCCGCCATGTTGGAATTTCAGATGATTTCCAGCTCGTAGCTTCTGAAAAGGTTAAAGGGACACCGCATTGAGAATGGTTCGGCCCTTTAAAGCGTGATATCCACATGCCAAAACATTCGGCGAACATTAGTTCCACCGAATTACGGAATTCAGAGGTTACATGAAAACCTTGACTCGTTCCTATTGTCGGTACGGTAGCAATGCTCATATTTTCCATTTTTTATGTCTGACGTATTATTTGGTTAAATTGGATTCGGTTTCGTTCCCTTGTTTGTGTAAGGCGGATGGCATACAATTGTGTAATTTAAGGTGACCTCAAAATTTAAAGCACAATTAAAGTAATTTACACTGTTAAAAATAACCTTTTTCAACTTTAGAACGACATCATGCCTTCTTTGTCAGGCTTCACTGCGCGCCACGGGTTTAGTTTATCCAGATCCAAAGTTCACAATTTCCTGCTGCAAGATTTCAATTTTTGCCTTGGTCGTGCTGGCTAAGGAGTGAGAGAGACGCGCAGTCTACCTGAAGTAAGACGATTGGTAACTTGGAATGGGATCTCGGTAAAGACCCTTCTAGACTAAGGTTTTCTTCAGCAGTTATGAGATTTATTCTGGACATTGTCGGCCTGTGCCATGATTAGAGGTTTCCTTCTTCCCCCTGGTTTGCCCCCCCCCCCCCCCCCTTACTGAACTTCTTTCTCCTTCTGAACATCTACTACTGTAAGATTCACATAGAGCTGGTTTTCCGTAGGAGTGTTAGTTTGCTTTCTACGACTAAAAAACCGTGAAGGCTGGTGGTTTCATAATGATTAAGTTTGCCTACAAACATTAATTAAAAGACTCGTGCTTCATTAACGTCCATTTAAGCTTGCCAAGCCTTCCCGTCCTTGCACATTAATCACTATTTCGTTTTTTGAGCATAGTTTTTTGAAAGGCCGGTGAGAATTTTGTATTAAAATTAGTGCTTTTACCCATATTTGAGAGCCAAAAAACCCGAATTTTTTTTTTAACGGAAATTAGATGTAAATATTAGTATTAAACGGAGAAACACAATAGAGCCAATATTTTGAACTGCTGAGAATGACGAGTGAGCAGGAATTATGCTGAAGAAAATTCACATGCCATCGTGAAGCCGGGAATTGAACCCAGGTCTTTGGATGCGATCTCCCATGCCCTTGACCATTACACTAACTCAATGCCAAGTGAATGTTTTTCGTCATAATTGCTGCTCACTTATCATTCGTAGGTCTTCCCAGTGTCGGCTCCGGTGTTTCTTGGTTTAATCCGAAAGTTTAATCACTTTCGAACTTAACGTGGCTGTGAAGGAAGTAGAGAAAAAGTTGAGAAATGTAGAGAAAGAAAAATAAGTACATTAAAAGTAGAGAAAAGTGCGTCAAATAGGGCGGAGAACTGATGGGGTAACTTTGAAATGAAGTGAATAGTGGGATAATAGATAAAGACAGACAACGAACACCAGCACACAGAACGAAAAGCTCCATTCCACAGCTTCGAACCGCACATCATTAAAAAAAAATAGCAAATCCTGGAAAAAAAAAAAAAAAAAAAAAAAAAAAAAAAAAAAAAAAAAAAAAAACCAGGGGCGTACTGAAAGGGCGCCGGGAAATCGTTTACGTAGGTCCCTCTCTTGTGGCATTTCGTTACAGTATAGCTCCACGGGAAAATTCCTGTTGTCCCGTTTGACCAGTACGCCCTCGTCAATAACCTTTCAACCTCGAGCATTCTCATTTAATCTGAAACAAGAATATTCGTTGAACACATTTCATTTTACGTTATCTTTAGCCGGCTTCCCCAGCCAAGTAGTACAACTTTTATTAATGACTTTTCTTGAAGTTTCGTTCCAAATAAAAAAGAAAAAACGAAAAGAAAAATAATTCTGGCCTAGATTC
>JAHWFP010038987.1:0-18500 GCA_023313725.1 Lithobius niger | reverse complement strand
TCCTGCAAGCCCACTTTAAGCCTTGCTGGAGTCCTGTATTAAACACTATGAATCATCTACAGCTTGAAAGACAGATTAATGAAACTACAGCCTGCCGCTACAAAGGATGCTTGTTTATTGAAAAATTGCTGCAGAAGACGACGAAACGACTCCAATCCGAAGGTCTTCTAATCTGTGTTGAGGTGCTATTAAGAGTACTGTGCATTGTGAGGAGCTGTGTAGTGCAGAGTGCAAGGCATTTTGTGAGTAAACAATGCCTGATGCTGTTCAAGGCGAAGGACTTTTATCACCTGTCAAGTTGTTTGGATAAATTTGGAACATTTACTTGGCAGCACAATGGATACTTTTTTTTCCTTTCATTGTCGCTGTGAGAAGATTTTTCTTTCGTTAGTCAATGAATCTCGACCTTCGGACTCCACCCCTTTGGCTTGACTATTTGTACCGAACTGCATGCCTGATTTAGCCAGCTTAAGAAGTTGAGGACAAAAACTATAGCGCGACCTAGTTTAAGTCGAAGATGGCGAAGAAATGGCGCTTTCTTGTCAGGAGCCAACCACGCAAATAACCTGGCTCGCGTTCGGATGCGGAAGCTGTGAGCTTTTTCCAACTAGATGGAAAAACTGCGGTGAGAAAACGAACCAGGCTACCTTGCTGGGTGCGAATTTTATATCCCTGGAGCCGATGGCCTTGCTGCCCCGTTTCTGTTTAGCGTCGACCTCTTAGTACGGTATATTAATGAACAAAAAAGGCTTCGTCGCTTAGAAAAGGCATTAGAGCTCGTATGCCATGGAATTTAGAACTGTGAAGACACACAAATAAAATGCGGAATCGAGTTTACTCGAATGAAACGAACTATAATTTGAACTCCAATTCCAGGAAACAAGGATTGTTTTCACTCACTGGTAATGCCAGAAAGTGAACGGAATTTGTGTTTGTGTTTATCGTTTCTGTTTCAGGTTGATTATGTGTTGATTTTATGCGTGTTTTTAATTTTTCAATTTTTCAGGAGTTTTGTTGTTTAAGGTGTTTGTGAATTTTTTAGTTCTTACGCGTGTTGCCTATATGTTTGTATTGTCTCTGTGTATATTTTTAATGTTCGAAATACGCAACCGTTTTGTGTGTTTGATTAGTGATGTACATGGAAGATGGTATGTCATAATTTTTGTTCCATGGAATTGGGAGTTCGTTTCGTTCGAGTGAACTCTAATCCGTTTTTTTATTTCTTTATTTACGTACCTTTACAGCTGTGATTTCCATAGGGATACGAGCTCTAGTGTTTTTTTTTCTTTTTCTAATTGGTGAAGCCGTTTTCTATTCAGTTAATTTGTTGACTTTTTCGCTTCCTGTTTTTGTCACTGGTAGGGTCTGGATTATTACGTGGATGTCCATTTTCGCCCAATTATGGTTTGTCAAAAAAGGACCATATAGTTTGGATTTGCACTCCCTAAAAATAAAAAAAAACTATACACTTGATCCCTTTATCTGATCCTTTTCCCTGATGGCCGTGCTAATTACAAGGTCTTCGTACCAAACCAGCCCGGCACAGGGACGTTTGAAAAATACAGCTTGGGTAGGGTCCACCAGCTTTATGCAAAGCGACAGAGCTTTATCCGGAGGCCTTTTTTCATCGACGATACTGCCTGTGAGGCGATTCATTGTGTCGGTTCAATACGCGATAGTGGGACGCCAGTGGTGTTACTAACGGGCCTTCGCTTTTAACAAATCCTGCACATCTCACAAAGATATCACTGCGTAGCACTACGTTGGCGAACACTATCCAGCCTTATCTAAACTGTATGTTGAACCGAACTCGAACATGCCTACATAGTCTACCAGGTCGGACCATGAATTCATATCCGGTCAGAAGAGCAGTTTGTGGAGCTCACGCAACAAGGCCGATAGACCCTAATGTGTATTAGTCTTTTCCCCCCTCCCCCGCAAGAAAAAAAAGAAACAACAGGAGAAAAAAAAACACGTCCAGTTGCTTTAACATACATTACCTCACGAGCAACAAGCAACACACGGCAGCAAGCAGTCCCTTCCATCCCCCCCCCCCCCCCAGTAAGCTGCATAATACAATATGGCAGCCGATTACGCAACACAATCTTGGCCTTTTTCAGTGCAAATCAACAAGATGCCAATTTATAAAACGTTATAAGTAACGCTAAACGTTAAAGTGGCAGTATCATCGATTGTGTCGGAAATACCCTGGCGCCGTCTAGTGGCAGTTATTTTGTTCACCTGTACAGCATGCACCCAGGTGCACGAGGACGTACCAAATTTACACTCAATAATTGAGACGGCTCGTGGCTTGTTTGTTTCGTAAAAAGAAATGACATTGTGCATTCCTTCGCTTGATGCAAGCAACTTGCTAGATATTACTAGCGCTAGATAACGCTAGATATGCCAAATTCTGAAGACTTTCAATCGGTGATAGTGCCACTTTAACACTGCAATCTACATAATGCGATCATGTATGAAAATCAGTATAGAACAGTGACATTTGCCCCATAATGGCACCAGTATGGGTTTTGGAGGGCATAACTACAAGGTGCACTACATAAAAATGGAGGGAAAAACAACGGAAGAGCGGATTTCTTAGGCTTAAAATAACGTTGTTTTCTCCAACAACAAAAATCGCGCGTTTTAGGACTAATAAATCACTTTTCACAGCATCGGCTTCAGTATGACGCCCTTCTGTTTCTCTCTGCAGTGCCCCCCTTGCAGCTAACCCATTACGGCTCCAGCATAGCGTTATATACAATAATACTACGTCGTGTCACTTCTCTATACATTTCCAGTTGAAACGGGATTTACATATCTGCAGAAATTTTTAAAATGTTGCGAAGCTTCGAACTCAAGTAGGGCTTGGCGCATCTTTGCGTCGAAACTCTTTCTCCTAGCTCAACTTAAATCTTGGAATTTATTTAAAAAGGAAATAAACAAAAACGAAACAGAAGTAGTTTTCCCTAAAATGGCTGGCCCAATTTGCGTCACTTTCTTATGTGTCCCTGTGATGGCGTTGTACGCCTTCAACTCGCTCTTCATCACTCAAATTGAGATAGCGCTCTACAATATCAGTACCATACTTTTAACTCGTATTGTCAATTTATTAAAAGTTTGAAAGAATATGCGTGCGTAGAATGCTGAATATTACGGAGTGATTATTTATAACCGCACATTGGTCTGTGTTACGGTCATGGGTTTGAGGATGCATCGAATTGCTGGGTGACTTTACCACAGCACCGCGTTACAAGATACGTTAGCTCTTCAGCCCATAAGAGGGAAGCGCTCTAATTGGCTAATGCCAACGAAAGCAAACACCTTAAGGACGCCTACGATTGGCTGGGAAGTTCTCAACCACGTCGTTGGCATGGTAACCCCATCGCCCTCTTCTTACCGTGTGGGTGTTGCTAAAATTAGAAGTTTGCTGCACAAATCTCGACTTGGAAGCAAACCGGGCATCCATTTTTTTCCCCGCCTGTCAGTTTCAAGGGCTGAAAGACTAAATAAAAAGTGGTTGTAAAATTGTCATTCGGTTTATAAATTGTGGTTGGAGGAATCCAGCGTGACGATAACACGGCGTCATTTAGGTCATTATGTAAACGATGGAGTTGATGTTAGTCCAAATCGGTCACCTTGGTCATTCTGTTTAACGTTGGAGCATTTTTTTTTTTGACGAAGGAAGAACTTGCAACGAGCTTGTAATTTCGTCAGGTGCGATGGTACATTTTGTTGTCATGCCAGAACGTGGCCATGTTCTGAGAATGTTAAATTCGAACCACCCTAAATTTCCTCCCACCGTCCTCCAGGATTAAAAGAAAAATGGATTGTCTGCCATTACACCTAAGACGATGTACATACAAGATGTCCCTAAATGATTTCCCTGATGACAAAATTTCCACCTGATAGCGAAAAACTGTTTTCGCCGTTTTTAGGCCGATGCAAATATTTAGTGGTAGCGTCGCACGCAGAGGATGTCACAATTGACCAACGATGCAAAATAGCTTCTCCCATACAAAAAGGTCAACTTGAACCCGTTCTTTTTTGCATAGAACACGTAAACGCTATTACATATCAAAGGATTTATTACATATCAAGATCTGGCTGAACAATATGAACAACGGATCTGTGAACGACATTTCTCAACCGCTTTCTTCTTCTCCGCACTCTTGTAACAATGGAACAGTGTAGGATCGCAACAATGGTTTTCGGTTTGGGTGCTGGGATATCTCAGCACTGATTTCCATTTTTGTTTTACATCTGTAACAAATACGGCACAAACGCCAACAACACGAATCTCCTTTCGTAATTTTATCAATGATGATTAAACACAGATCAAATACATCCAACAACCAAAATAAAAAGCACGAAGCTTTCGTATTCAAGAATTATTAAAATTCAGAAGTGCGCTGCAACCTAAAAAAGAAGACTACGAAACTTTCTTAATTCCAGAATTCATCACAACATAACACAGTTGTAGGAAATGCAATGTGGCACCATGAATGTTCGCTTTAATTGTTCATTGTTGACATTGAACTTCATTGTTCATTGTTGGCATTTATCTTGTTTTGTCAGTGGTTTGGTTACCGTGCAAAACATCAAACGCTGCCACCATCATATCTTCACTAGAACGTTTGTACGCCGCTTAACTATCGTTAGCACTAGTGCAAATGTAACAATAAGTCAATGCGTGACAACAATGACAGCTCGTGCGGAGAAGGCGAAAGCGGTTGAGAGATAGGATCTTACCCGTTCCCTTATGCTGAACCTAACAATACCTCGGGCGCTGCGCCCACTCGTTTTTGTTAGAGCTCAGCACTCGGGAAACGCGTAAGATCCTATACATCCCCACGGGAAAAATCTTGAGGACGTATGTCCAGAGATCTTGGCGGCCATGTAATAAGTTCAGCACGACAACTTCAACGATCAGGAAACGCTCTGTCTAGTGTCGCTCGAACTTGGATTGTGTATCCCAATGCGACAGTGTACGATCTTTGTTGAAAGATGACTGTTGGGCTGCTGATTTTCTAGTTAGGGTGGGTGTACGGCCAAGCGTCAAGGCCCCAATAAATTCAAATTCTAGTTGAGAGATTACATATTGTTCAGCCAGGTGATACGTGATAGCCTTTATTGTGTTCTCCACAAAAAGGAATTGTTTTGAATTTTGTTTTCAGGGAAATCTTTTAGTGACTCATGTAAGTTAACTACTGCGTTCAGGTGACCAATTTCACCTCCCGACATTCGGCTTAAAGTCGCTATGGGTGTGCACTGGATAGTCAGTAAGATGCCATCTTTACATTATTATTACAATTAAGATTTTTAGCCTTTCCATTCTTAACCAGGAGCGGATCCCCCAGCCCCCACCCTCCATCCGGCATAAAAAGGGCCTTCTTGGGGCCTTTTCGGCGTTACTTTCTGGTGGTTTTAGTGGTGAAATCAAGTAAAAGCATACACAGAACAGAGCAAAACGGAGTTAAAAAAGGTTCCAGACTTATTTTGAAGAAAAAGGGCTGTCAGGGCTTGCAAACCCTCCCCAAACCACTTGCCCTAAGTTAAACCTGCCACTGTTATTAACATGGGTCAGTAAACGTTTCGAGTGGGTGTTTTGTTTCATATTCTTTGCGTAGAATAGGTTGTTCAGCCTTGGAACTCATAACCTGAGCACATCGTTTCTGCCCATGGCTGAATAGCTTTCAGTCTAGGCTTGATGCTTGGAAGCAGTGATTCCTTCGTTTGGGGTTGTGGGGTGGGTACTTGTAAACCATTCGTTTGGGACGTCACAATCCATTCCATTCTCCATCGACTGCCCATCATGTTGTGGCACACAGAACTGATCACAAATCTTTTCTTCTGCGTCGTTTCCAGTTTTCATTTCAACGTATTCTAACATAAATCAACTGAAACAATCGAACACTTTCATGGTAACTGGTTTCATTATTCTAGGACCCGTATGTGGTTAGTCTGGCATTATTTTCTAAATACGCGAAGCTAGTTTTGAGTTATGCTGATACAGGCATCCTATAGTTTACTGTGCGTTTCTTTTCTTTGTAGTGCTAAAGCAATGCGCATCGTTGTATGTGTTGGACGCGTCTCTTTTCCTAGTTTGGTGCAGAGCTGTATCCGTGTTAGCAACAACGCTCGGACCTTTTGAACATAAGCAACTTTCAGCTGCGCTATTTTGTAAATGAGAGCTGCAGTTTGTGTTTAAGTGCTCTGTGCGTGTTATTTATTTTACTGCTTGTAAGTAAACATCCATCCAGAAAATGAAGGTGATGTTCATCTTTTAACGTTTTATGGTTTCATGCTTCTTACCGTGTCTTGTTTGTAGGTGACCAAGACCCAAAATTTAAGCAGCCGAAAATTAAAAAGGTTTATTTTTGTTATGAACTTACGGAATTTAGCCATTCAGGTGGCTCTACCTTGTCATATGGTTTAAACATCTGGAAATACGTTAAACTCCTTCCACCTCCCTCCCTCCATGCTTCCAACTGAGAAAGTTTGAAATGATATTTTGACGTATTGATTGACTGTTAATGAATGTTGTCAAATTTAGAGGGACTGCCCGTCCCTGCCTCTTTTTCCATCTATCATCCATACCACGTGTTTGTACATATTTATTTATAATTTTTTTACACCTTCATTTAAATTAGTTGAAAATCTCACTCGTTATCCAGCTCTTAACCTGTTTCGAACGTTGCGCAGGTTTCCTGGTATCATTCACAACATTTCATTGCTCCATTTCTCTTCAGATAACCCAAATCAGTAAATAATTTGACGCAAGTGGCCCTGCTTGACTTGAGCACATTGGGAACCCAACTTCAAATCAAGTCAAATTCTACTTAAACTCTATGTAAGCCAAGCCAATCATATCGTTTAGTTACTTAAAGTATTAAAAATGTTGGCGATACTGAAACGAATTTTTACCATTATTAACCCAATGTGCCAATGCGAAATTCGAAGAAGACATTTTTTGATCAGATTCGAGCTTTTCCCTCTTGACATGGAGACTTGAATTTTCGATAGCATGCATGTCTACGTTTTACTTTTAACATTTTAAGCGTAGTCGGTGGAATTAATTTAGCGTTTGCTTTGGTCTTTCGATATCACTCCTTTGAAGGGCCGAACCATTATCAACTTGGCGGCTTATTTGGTGTCATAATAACTACTATAATTGTAAATTATGCTTTGCATGAGGGCAGAGGTAACCTGCAACTAACGCGACTGTTCAAAATTAGCATAATTACAAGCTTTAGGTCTGAAATACTTACTAGACCCTTTTAAATTTTCGTAGAGAAAAAATACAATTTTGTCGGAGCAAACTATCGTATTAAGTTTTTCGTATGATAGTTAAGACAATTTCTGTATTTCTGCAGTCGATACGTACCACCCAAAACCAAAACTGGTATAAGAGCAGCCGCCAAGTTCCCAAAACTGGTTGGCCTTTAAAAGTAGTGATATCATTCAAACAAGGAAAGGCCGTCGAGGTTTATCCTATTAGCCAAGTTAATCGCACCGACTAATTGTTTGAAAGTTAAATGAAAACTAGAACATTGCTAACTCGCAACAATTAAGCTCTGATTAAATCTCATCTTGCTTGGTCTAAAATGTTTAATTACAACAGGGTGCGCAATACCTCAGAAATATTTCTGTGCCTACTCAGCTTCGGTCCCCGAAATTATAAATCGTTTATTTGTGCCCAAAATGGCGAAACGAACGGAGACATACAAAATTCAGGGCGTTTAATTTTGCTGTAAACTATTGAAGTTCGTTGATAAAGCTTGCTGGTAAAACCTTTACCGGCTGAAGACTTAAAAAGTTAAATGAAACACTAAAAAAACTGTACAGTAATCAGTTTTCAAATCTTTCATTTAATTTAACCTTCGAACTATTATACTCGGTAGGATTAACTATAGTTTGTTCCACGTTATGTTTACAGTAAACTGACTGTGTGGTGCCACGTATCTTCCACTACGAGTACAAAAAAAAAAAAAACACGTATATATTCCGTTCGTAGAGTCTAACTGTAACTGCAGAGTCTACAAGTGTTATACCCATATGTTTTTACATTTGTAGTGCCAGGAAACGTGGCGTCATGCAATCAATGTCCTGCAAACATAATATGGAGAAAATTATAGCCGTTTTCTATCACGACCTTAAACGACGAAAAGGCTTGGCGGGAATCCTTAAAATACCACACTTTCTCACTATTTCCTAGTGTCCCACGCGTAATAACTCTTCTAACATTCCTAAAAGTTTTAGGGAAAAAAAATACGAAAACGAATGCGTTTGTAACATTTAAGTATCGTTGGCCTAATGTTGCAAAACTCGGTAATACATATAGGAAAGCCAGTGTGCAAGGTAGCACCTTTTTTTCTTTTTCTTGGGTGGGGAGAGTGGGGGAGGTTACAATCTACCAGAGGTAGACTACCAAACACCTCCTGCCTAAAATGAGTTAGAGGGAACATCCGGGTTCCTCAATGGCGCATCGCATAATTTTTTTTTGAGTCGCACGCGTTTCTGCGTCGTAGTTTATTCTATTAAAGAAACTTGAGTTCTTTGAGTACACATTTGAAGCAGAGTGAGAGACAAGGCTGCTATGGTGTCTTGGCTGGCTCCGTTCTCTTGCGCGTCATATTATATTATCAGGCCAAGAATGTAATCTTTCTCTTAGCTAGCAGTGCACCGTAATAGACGAGGTTATGCAACGAAAACAAGGCCACTGCACTGGTAAAAGAGGTGCTTTCAATTGCGTCGCAGGCTGGCGTTTATTACGACGCCACACAAACGTCTTCTTGTTTTAGGTAACCGAAGGAATTCGTTGACGGCGCGGAATAAATGTTGAATGGTTCTTGGTTGTTGGTTACGTGGGATGAATGGCGTTAGTTAGGCCTATAATTCTTAAAATAACAAATGACAGTCGGGTCTCAATTGCGTTGAAGGTGTAGGCTCGTTTTCAAAGCGGGATTTGAGTGAGTGGAGTGGGCTTATTCAGCTTGACAAGTGCTACAAAACAGTACACGTCCGCACCCCACAAGAGCTGTAACTCGCGTGTGATGTCTTGCGCACCACCCACAAACAATAAAACACAGTACTAAGTGATCGTCGTTAGCGTCCGGGAACTGCAGCGAAAGCCAGTGTGCGGCTAAATAACAATAACAACAGCAACGATTGACATCTTTTTAAAAATGAATTTTCCTGGTGCTTTCTCTCATCTGGAGCAAGCTAATGCTCATATAGGTAAACCGGCTCAGTTCTGAATCTTACTTGACATTTTGAAGGCGGAAGGAGTCTAGTAACAGCTTGGCTACCGGTCTGGAAAGTCAGGAAATTAGAAAGTAGTTCAGTAAGTCACGAAATAGGATGTTAGGTCAGGAATTTTCACCTCTGGTAAATGAGGAAGGTGATATTATTTTCTCTTAAACAGGTTAATGTTGGGTGAAATAAAATACTTCGAACTTGGGTAACACTACACTTGGGCAACACATATAGTATCTGCTAATTTGGATTCGGCTCTTTTTGTTTGTTAGGCCTAGTAGTTAGGCTGTAGTTGACCAACCAAGTGCTATTTATCACACACTTTAACTACATTATGCGTTTAGAAGTGCTTCTCACTCGACAAAATAGTAAATACCAAGACCGATTCGTTGCTGAATCTGTTAGCAGAGATGTTTTATTATTAATATTTTGATAATTTTTTTACGGATTAGGCCTACCATTTTTGCACCCTTAGGGCGTGTTAACGCAGCGACTCGCCTTTGTATTCTCGCAGCTAGAACTCAATCGCGATGGCAAAGGTGACATTGCCATGGTAACAACGCTAAACGGATTAGCTAAATCCGACATCGTTTGAGTAAATACTTGCAGTCTTATAATCCGTGCCAATAATATAAAGAATTCCTCATGACGAAACAATTTTCCCAAACGCTTCTGAACTCACGTTATTTGTTGTTTTCGTTGCGAGGCGGCAGACATAAAACCGCCGCCATGTTGGAATTTGAGGTGATTTCTAGCTTCTAGCTGCGAGAATGCAAAAGCGAGTGGTTGCGTAAACGTGCCCTTACTGCGTGTCGTGGAAAACAGTTTTTCGTATTTCGCGGTGAATTTGAATAGAAATCTGGCTTGACACGTGTTTATTTTTGTGGTGTTGGTAGAAAACGGTAGTGTAGGAATGCTGTGCAGAGATAACGCGGGTTTTTTTTTTACGCGGATTCCTCCAGAACCTGGGAGCAGCCACTCTCAAGGTTTTTTTTTCTAAAGAGTCAGTGAGTCAGGAAAAAGTACAAGAATGTCAGGAAAAAGCCTGGAATTTTCAACGTGGTGTTTTGGTAGACACCCTGAGTAAGGAGAAGAGAAACCCGGAAACTCGAACCGGGAAACATCTACTCACCGTAGAGGCCCGACATGTATCTGTGGGAAATCGCTTATCACGCTACCACTTAAATTCCAGTATTTCAACGTTCCACGAGAGTTGACTCTGTACACATTCGGTTGTTCTGGGGCGTGCAGTCCATCTTACGTCATTGAAGTTTGCTTGCAGTCTTGTCGTAACTGTCTTACATAAAGTGTTTGCGAAGTGATGTTCGCACTTAGTAACGTTACGCTTCAAAGCCTGGTTAGGCCTAATTATCGTTTTATTCAATACTGTTTTGTTACAATAATACTCCCTTTACAAGACCATTGTACAATTCTTGCTCTTGGGGAGACTCTCATCGTGTATCGTTTCATGACATTGTGCACCTGAATTTTATCCCTCTTCATACATTGTTGCATTCTGTCTTCCTCAAACGTGGGGACCAATGGATACTTGGGTGGGTGAGCACCTGGGTATCTGGGTGCTGCCGACATAGGGCCTTAGGGCTTCGTCGGGCAGGTGACCTGGAATGGTTAACGCTCGCTAAAACCCTTTGAACCCCCGCACTTCCCTTTGTTGACGTTATTCCTCTCCCCTCTCTCTCATGGTTACGTATTTTTTCCTTCTTCTCCTAAAATTGAGAGATAGAAGCTAGAGATTTTTGCCTCATACCTAGAAAACGGTAGCCATCACGCCAGAGTTACGACTGCCCTACCTTTTCCTGAGCACAAAGGTTTTCATGGCACAAAGGTTACTGATTGGTTACCCTGAGAGGGTATAATGACGTGACCCACTGCATCTGGACATTTGGTATTCGTTTCGTCGAGGGAAAACGTGAATGGAACAAATTAGGGAGGGTCGACCAAGAGCAACTTCATCCATGCTCAAGTCAATAAATGTGTAACGGACCCAAACACTATTGTACCCACACACTATTGGACTCACATTATTGGACCCAAACACTCTAGGGAATAATTTCATCTGCAACTCCCAAGGTGGTGAACCCTGACGTCCGAATGGAAATTAACAACATTTTACGTTGTTAAATGATACGGAACTACAAAAGTCGCGTTAATATCCAGCACATGCCAGCATAGCTCCCATAGCCACTGAAGGAGAGTGATACTCGCTCACACTACCTGATCAGCACAGACTGGTAGGGACTTTGTCGGGGTCTATTTTCCAGTCATCAACAAAATCATATTCTTCACGCTGCTATAGGTCGATGTTAGCCACCGCACAGTGATCATCCGTCGCATAATGTGCTTAATATAGTACTACATACAAATCAGGCATTCCGTATGTAATGGAAAGAGTGGAATGATTTAAAGGTGTATGTATATTCTCTAAACGAAATACCGAACAATTACAATAACTGTACAATTAACTATCGTCAGTCGATCCTTTGGTAAATCCATTTAAAATGTGGCGTCTAAGCCATTTTCTATTGATACTGGGGCATTCCACAAAATATTTAGACTTCAGGGACATACACGTTTATAGATGAAGCTTGAGCGCTATCAAGGGCGGCTATAGGCCAAGACGACTAGTCACTTTAACAAATTCGAGAGATTCCATTGGGTCTTGTTTCTTTTGTGGGAAGATCTTTACAGCCACTTGCACTGTTACTCAACACAAACTGCGTTCACTTTCTGACATTACCAAGGAATAAAAACAATCCTTGTTCCCTGGAATTGGAGTTCAAATTATAGTTAGTTTCGGTCGGGTGAACGCTAATCCGTTTTGTATGTGTGTGGCTTTTCAGCTGTGAGTTCCATGGGGATACGAGCTCAAATGCTTTTTTCTAAGGTTTTTTTGTTCAGTTAGTTGAGAAAGGATTCAGTATTTATTTATCATTTTGTGGCGCCCCTTTTTTGGCCACAAGATGCCATTGTGTTGCAATCGCCTGAACCTAAAAGCTGACTTTTGCCTTTGTTTGTTTTTGATTTTTTTTTCTCTCTTTTGTGATCAAATGTCTATCAATTGTCTTTTGTCTATCGATTTGTTTAGCAATGATATTCTGTTTTGTTGCAGGTTTTTTTTTAATGTTTTTACTGGTGTCATTTTACGTGTCAAACACTTTAGTTTATTGCACATTAATTTCAGTTTAATTTACCTGAAAGTAGTATTTTTTTTTTCAAGGGTACTTCACATTGATGGACCACACCTTCCAAAAGCGATACCCATCAATTCTGTCCTCGATCGTTTCCATAAGTACAGTGACAGGGATTTATTTATTGTCTACCGTTCGTTATTAAGTCTTTTGCTACAAGCCCGTTTTAAGACGTGGTTGGAAGATGTTCTGTTGTTTTCCAGGGACTATTTTACGTGCATCCTACGCCAGATTTCGAATCCCGCACACTTAGTCGTTGGGACTGGGTTCTCCCCTTCATCGCTGGTTCATTCAGGCGGAGGTGTGTTAAATACAGGGAAGACAAGACATAAAAACCTGACCTTGAGCGAGGCACGGAACCTTGATCCCAATCTGCCTTGTATTTCGCCTGTATCCTAACGCCGACCGAATAAGAGCGTTGAGAGCTAATTCTGTGAAGGTTATAGGGCAAGAGAAAATTTCACTTAATGAAATGTAACCCACAGTACGGTAACCCACTTTATGCCTACAAGGGCTCAACATTTTTTCCAACAATTTGCAGGACTAATCGCCACATAATTGTTTATTTTCACCAGCTTGCATTTTAGCAAGGAGGGGGGGGGGGGGCACGGGGGGTATTGCCCAGCCCACCCTTCTTGGATGAATTGCCCCTGTTCTTTAAGCCCGTTTTTTTTTAGCTGACATTTGCAAAATAAAAAAAAAATAAAAAATGTTCACCGGGCATAAGTTCTGACAAAAAAAAAAATTTTAGAGGACAAATATTTTTAAGTTTTCGACCGCGGTGCGGTGGTACCTGAAAAATTCAGTTCAATTCAATTCAATTTTGGGTGTCCTAGATCATGTGCGCTTAAAAATGTCTACTCCAAAAACTGATTGTACCCTTTTACCGAAAGGGGCCCCCCCGCCCCGCCTGCAGGGCCGGGGGGGGGTCCTATACATTCTGCTGAAGATATTGACAAACGAAGGTAAATAATACTTGTTGTGGAATGCCGAGAAATATTTATACATAAACCACGTGAAGGGCGTGTCCCTTTAATAATAGGAGTCACTATACCACGCACCATGGCTGTTTGCTGTAACGTGCATATCACGTGACTGGGCTACTCCAATCAGACGGCCAAACAGCCGTTGTTCTCGTTCGTCATTGGCTAACTCATGGTGACGTCACGGCAAACAGCCATCACGCATGGTTTAAGTGCTCCGTTAGTAACGAGGACTTGGACTTTGTCCTACCATTTGACGGATAACAGCACCCAGATCGTCGCTTTTTTTTACTACAAAATACATCCAGCATATAACAATTTTGTAAAAGGCTTGGTTCTCACGTGATGATCGGTCGTAAGGAAATTGGTGGGTCTTTTTAGTGCTTTGATGTTGAATTGAGACTAGGCTAAGGTCGAATGTTTATTTTAATTTATTGCTACAAAAATTAAAGAGGAAAGCAAAGCTCCTGCTTTGATTGAACAATGAGTACATTAAATGAGGGTTTTTTTTTAAATTTGTTCTTTTTCTTTTTCTTTTTGGAATGACTTAAAGGTGCCTGATCACCGTTTCGATAGCATTGCCCATATTCTAAACACAGCATCCACGTTCCAGATTCTCTGCCGTCCAATAGGCTGCTGTGGGTCACGTGATCTCGTTTTGGCGATGAAACTCGCAGCGGTGCTGCGAATAGTGTTGTTCTTTTTTTTTTTTAATTTACCGCCATTTTCTTTATATTGCTCGAATAATCTACGGTGCTACATCTAGAATTTGGAAAGGTGAAAAGGCGCCTTTAATATTGTTATGACGGCTTTTTGGATATTCCAAACTGATACCGTATCCTCTTTCTTATCAGACCACACTCAGTGTTTTGGCACGATTATAGCTCGCGCTGCAATAGGTTTTTAATCCGCTTTCTTTCCGCAATGGATAAACCAAGTGACTGAGGTGCATTTTAAGCATTTAAATTTACCCCGTTCGCGTGTGTTTATTTTCTTCGTGGTCACGTGACCAGTCGGGGGTCAAGGTCGTTTTTTTTCCCCCAGCATCTTCATTCACTCCGTTCTATTTGGATCCTACCCTGTGATTTTTTTAAAACTTTTTTTTTTAATTCCTTCTTGTAACTTTAATCCTGTTTTTTAGAGATTGCGGTGCACTTAATTCGGCGGCCATTTAACATACGGACGACAACAAAACGTGTGATTCACGTTGAATTAGAGTCCGTGAGCTTGAACAAGTCTAGTTGGAATGGCGTTCTTTTTAGCTTTTACGCAGCGTTAAATACGTAAAACGGGGACGATGTTGTAGAACACGCCTTGTAAGTGTGCCAAAAATGCGGTAACAACATGTCGTTGTGTCCAAAGCAACGTCTAGTCGTTTTGTAAACCGACGGCTTAAGGTACCGTGCGGTTTTTTTTTCCCTTGGTGCATCGCACGTGCAGCAATTTGATGCATGCTTACGTCACTGGGGCAAGACGATCAAAAGAAATAAAATCCCTCAAATACGTACCGTGCGCAAATAACTTTTTATACACGGACAGCCGGATCGAAAGCGTTACTACTGAGCTCAGCCGAAAATGAGTCATTCCCCCTCCCCCCAATTGCGGGCCTCGCTCGCGCTGCCACTCTTGCTGCGGCTAAACGTATAACATCAAAAACCGTACCCAAAAACGAGTCCCGCCAAAACTTCTCCGACCTAAAACATGATCCGGCAGACGGCCGGGATCAGGAATACGCTTCCGATCCGTACTGTCTATATAAAAAAGGTTATTAGCGTACCATGCAGCAAAAAAATGGCCGCCGTTGTAGCAGTTATCGTTATCATCAAGTACTGTACAGGTAACATGGATCGACAGTATGGAAGGACATTCGGGCAGTTTTAATTTAAAAAAAAAATAACAAGCATTAAAAAACTGACAGAAAACGTACGTCTCATAAACACATACTGTAGAGCTTGCCGCCATATTGGCACCAGTATGGGTTTTGGAGGGCATAACTACAAGGTGCACTACATAAAAATGGACGTAAAAACAACGGAAGAGCGGATTTCTTAGGCTTAAAATAAAATTGTTTTCTCCAACAACGAAAATCGCGCGTTTTAGGTCTAAGAAATCACTCTTCACAGCATCGGCTTCAGTATCACGCCATTCTGTTTCTCTCCGTAGTGCCCCTTGCAGCCGTAGTGCCCCGTAATGGGTTCATTAAGGCTCCACCATAGAGGTATACACAATAATACTACATCGTGTCACTGATCTATAGTTAAGATTACTGGTGGAAGTTAGTACAAAAATATTAAATATTAAAACATGAACTAACGATATAGGTCCGCCCTTTTCACGTAAGTGCGAAAAGAGAGAAAACTGAGCCTTACAATTTCCCTATCTTTGCTCAAATTTAAACTTGATTACGGTTTAACCCAACAGTAAAGTTGAAAATTTAACGAAGATAGTTTAAGTTTTAAATTTTACCGTTTGCTCTCTTTATCGTACTTCCGCAAAACGGCGGACGTCCATTTGTTAGCTCAGTCACCTTGGTCTAAGTGCAGTGCATTTACATAGCGCTGTGCTCGTTTATTAGCTATGATGACATCACAATTACGTCACGACACTGGTTACAGCAAAGGTGGCAACAACAACGCCACCTGCTTATGGGTTTATATTCCTACGGTTTCACGTGAAGTGTAGAGGTTCCTTGCCGTATCTCGCATTCACTACAACCTGGAAGACGACCCCTATACGAGAAATTGTACTGTTTTTTTTGTTTTTTTTTTTTATTAAAACTTCCCGAATGCCATTCTATGGTGGCGACCCACGCATCCTGTAGACTGCTTTTCATCAGTCGTCCAGCACCTTTAGTTATCGTCAAGGGTATATGGTCATTGGTCAATCAAAAAATTAATAAATCGAATCTTGCGGCAGTTTCCTAATTGCTGACAACTTTGTAGTTCCAGTTAAATCCGCCGTAACTACAAAAACACAGTCATTTTTGCAGTAGATGATCGAATTTGTTATCGGTAGAAGCGGCCATCTTGTCGCAGCATGAATGCATCTAGCGCTGCACGAAATGAGGGAGAGAAACACGTACAATACATGCAGGACACTGGGAGTTACGCCTATAATTTTCAGTTCACTCTATGTGGATTGGATCCCAAAAATATTGGACTAATCACACAATAGGGGTAATCCCACAAATATAGGCCTAATCCCACAAATGTAGACTTAGCACACAAATATAGGCCTAATCCCACAATACAGGCCTAATCCCACAAATATAGGTCTGATCACACAAACATAGCTCTAATCCCACAAATATAGGCCTAATTATAGAAATAATTAGAAATCCTATAAACACACGCCTAACTACACGTGGCCCTATCCCATAGAGCGCCAATTTACTTTGGAGGTTTGTCACTGTCCATGGTTAACTCCCCTTACAGAACAACATTATGCGTAGCTAACATCAGCGAAAATCACCATTGATTGACCAGACTATCAGCGTCTTCCAAAACACCACACATGCGCAAAAAAAAAAAAAAAACGTTCACTGTTGGTACTGCCAAAACACGGCGCTCTCGATAGAGCTATAAAAGAACATTTCAAAAGCAAACCGATGGTTAAAAAAGAGTCCAACGAATTACTTTAATTCTTGCTTGTACCAGGGGTAGCATAAATATAAGAGACGTGTATATAATGCGCTCCTGCTTGTACATTTATTACGTAGCAGATGTTCCTGTATGTAAACTTTTTTCACCTTTCGTTCAAAACATGTCCGTTCAACGGAAGTGACATCACCTTGAACGCGACTGAGGGATTGTGGGAGCAGCAACTCGCTAAGGTGGTTGATTTTTACGGAATAGTGACGAATTGTGAGCATGCGCGAGGCACAGTTTATCGACTCATTCTGGATGGATTATCGAGTGACTCTAGAAGGAGCCACCAGCTGCATTGAAAGGTGACGTCGTTTCCCTCATCAGCCACTTTTGGAACGTTCCATTGAGGTTTCTGTGCATTGAAGGTACCGAACTGTCTTCAGCAGCGTGTGCATGGTTCGTGCACATGTTGGTCGTTTTGGAAGAACCTCAATTATTAACTAACTATGTTCCTGTTGCTTATCGCACTGTAAAATTAGTAACAGAAGCTGCGGTGTCAAACAGACTACATCGAAAGCTGTGGCTTAGAGTGAAACAGGGAGTAAAGACTTTCGTTCTTGCGGTTTTGCTAAGAGGTGTTTTAAACAACGAAGCTGTCCAAATGTAGTTAATAAATAGTTGGAAGAAGTGCAGGAGGACTCGCTATGTTTTGAAACCAAGAAAGTTGCTAGACAAAACTTGGACACTGTTCAGACAGTGGAATTTGGTAATGAAGAATCGCCGTAGATCGAACAATGTGAACACTTGAATATGACAAATGAGCAACAATAACGTGTCCTCATGAGTCCAGGAAGTTAACTAGGTTTTTGTGAAATGGGTCTGCAATGCACTAGACCAATGTGGTGATTTGACATCGTAAAGATAGTTGATAACTTATCGGCGTAAATTAACGTCTATAAAACTCACTGACTGACGTTTTGTATACTGACATTAATTAATATCATCTCTGCATCCTGCCATGATCGGAGGGTTCCTAGATCAAATCCCAGGGTTTGTCCCATCCTTTCTTACTCAGTCTAAAACGTCTCCTAAAGCTCAAATTGAGCCGATTATCTATACGAACTTTAATTTGCTTCAGGCTGACTTAAGGCTCAAAGAAATAATAAAGAAAGAAAGAAAAAGAAAAATGGCAACGTTTGTCAATTTTCTTTTACGGTTTGGAGTGTGTAAAAAAAAGCTTATATCGCAGTTTACAAATGTAAATAATAACTTGTTATTTTAAGCTCCTCCTCCCTTCCCCACCCCTTCCTCCCGTCGCTCTATTTTCTTGTTTACTTTTAGTTATATTGCAATAGATCAAACGCAGTCAACGTCGTAATAGCTGTGAAGGCTGCTTGCTTGAGCTACCTGCAAGGGGCACTCGATAACAGGGAGGTTCAAAACAACGGCACCTTTAGTCAGGC
>JAHWFP010038985.1:122193-158713 GCA_023313725.1 Lithobius niger | reverse complement strand
TACAGACAAACGGACATAAGCAAAGGATGAAAAGCTCACTCTGCTTTGCATTGCACGTCACTATATGTGAAAAACGTCTGAAGGAATTGAAGGCCAACAGCAATGTCGGGTGTAAAGAAAATATTTGTCGATTTTAGAACAGCTGAGCACGAAGGGATACGAACAAACGAAAATAGTTCGTAAAACGGCTGTCTAACTATTCCTCCAGTTAGAAGTTGCGAAAAACTGTGCGAAAAACTTGCCTTAAAAGTACCTACGTATGATTACTATAATAGGGCTATCACAAATACAACTTACGTACTTAAAATTTCCAAGTCCTTTTCAGGACAGCGGCAGTGTGAAATTAGTTTTACGTTGTTTGTCGTACAGGCTGGGTCAGCGATTTAGCCAGACAGAAGATGCGTTACTACGTAACTGCAAGGTCAAAATTGGTGCACTGAAGTAGTGAATGTGGCGTTTATTGATCGATTTTGACGTCTTTGGTAAACCATCCTGCGACGCCACGCAGCCGCGAGCTGCCAGTCCGGTTGACCTAACCAGACAGAAGAAAATCTGATGCGAATTGACGCGTTATACGCGCGTACAAGGTCAAAAGTGCTACAATTATTTTATGGTTGGTTTGCGTTTTTGCGCATTTTGATGTCTTTCTTACACCATCCCGCGTCGCTTTGCAGCCACGATCATCCAATCTGGTTTGGTCTTCAGTAGCAGCCAACCAGGGAGCTTGGATTATACGTAGCCTTGATAAGGTGGCCCTACTTACTATTAGGGCAGGTTTATGCAACCACTCGCTTTTGCATTCTCGCAGCTAGAAGCTAGAATTCACCTCAAATTCAGACATGGCGGCGGTTTTATGTCTGCCGCCTCGCAACGAAAACAGCAAATAACGTGAGTTCAGAAGCGTTTGGGGAAATTGTTTCGTCATGAGGAATTCTTTATATTATTGGCACGGATTATAAGACTGCAAGTATTTACTCAAACGACGTCGGATTTAGCTAATCCATTTAGCGTTGTTACCATGGCAATGTCACCTTTGCCATCGCGATTGAGTTCTAGCTGTGAGAATGCAAAGGCGAGTCGCTGCATAAACGCGCCCTTACGCTTTACCGCGAGAAACCGTTCGAGATTTTGGAAGCTGCTTCAAACGGGTCTGACGTGTCTGTTCCCATTTTCGCGCCATTTTACTGATTCTTGCATCTCATTGGCTTTTGATTTTACTGATGAATCGACACAAAATGGGACTAACAAACGAACGAGTACTCATCATCAAACGTAAGCAGGATCGCTCCAATTGTTTAAATTGTTTTTAAGTGCATTAACCTACCAGTACAATCGACAATGCGACTAAAAATCGCAACGTTTGTTATCAGACGGAGAGCACCGTCACAATCGATCATCGTAAACACTCGCCATTGTTTTGGTTTCGACGCAACGACGTTAGCTACTCTCGTCTCGGGTAATCTGGTAAGAATTTGTCGTTATGTTTTAACAATGTGTATTTTAACGTTCAGTAAAGATTGAGCGATCAGATATTCCATAATTATTCATTAATTTCGTTAAAAACTACTCTCTAGTTGAAACAAACCTTTTTGTTGGTTTCGAAAAACCAAGCGTCCTCTGCTTCGAGGATTAGTTTGGGAGCAAAAACTTCGTCAACTGAATCTCGCTCGTGTATACTTTACCACGGGAAATAGTTGTGCTGTAGCGCAGAAGCATTCAACTGAGTGAACCGACCCGTAGATAGTAGAAAGTCTCTGCAGCCAACATCTTGCATGCGTGTTTGATTCGCGTGCGACGTAGTGACGTCACATATGGCTGGCTGTCATTATGCGTTAAAACCTGTGCGCATACTGCTTAATTTACTTAAATGTGAAAATTTTGACTAATTTATGACGTATGACATCTAAAATGCTCACATTTTACCACAAATGGCGATTAAGATTTATTATAACAGTTTTTCAGTCGTTGACCTTAAACTCGCAGAATGGTTTATTTATTGATAAATGTCTGTGATGATTGATAAATGTCCACAATGATTGATGTCTACGATGATTGATAAACGTCCACGATGATTGATAAAAGTCCACGGTGGCAGGCTGATGTGAAGAAGTGCGAGTGTTTTTTAGCTTTTTTTTTAGTGTACAATGCGTGAAGCTTTTTAGTGTACTCTTATCAATCTTGGACGCATTTTTTAACCAACGAGGTTTATTTACGGCATACTAGATTGATAAAACGTGGTTCGCAGAAATTCGTAAATGTCACCGTACTATCGATAAAGAATGACGTATTTGTTATCCTTCCCTACCCTTGCTGAAGGTGGCACCTTAATCATGACGTTTTGGTCGGAAATTGCGGTCATCGCAAGCATTGATTAGAGAATAAAAAAAAAAAACAAGAATGTTAGAAAGCATATTGGTTTATCTCCGTTACCATTAAAACTCAAAAACGCATTGCAGTCATACCACAAATACCAAAGTATTTATTAACATTACTAGCCATATCGTTCGCTTCGCTCGGTCTATTGGCTTCGTTCCATGCTTCACATAGTTTTTATGTCCCCATGTGCAAACCCTATCATGTCAAAACGCCGCAGGACTCAAGGCCTCTCCAGACAGAAGAAAATTTCGTGCGAAGCAATGCGTGACTGCGTACCTACAAGGTCAAAATTGCTGCAATCGTATCGTTGGTGTTGCGTTAAGGACCAATATTGAAGTCTTTTTTACACCATACTGCGACTCCGTGCAGCCACGAGCAGCCAGTCTGGTTAGGGCTTTACGCTCCGAGACAATATACCACGGTAATAACGACTTAAGTAAAAATGACGTTGCACAAAAAACACCGCACGTAAAAAATACCGTGAGCATTAACGCCGTACACAATAACGCCGCAGTGCAAATAACGCGTCAATGATGTAATGCCGTCACACAAAAAAAAATTAGTAACATAGTCGTTTGTCTCTCCCACCCATGCCGATCGTAAAGTAGCCGACGTTGCTTCTTACGTAGTTGCCACAACAAACCTTTAGTTGAATGATTAATAATTCAATATATTTAATACTTATAAAATTAAATTAAACGTTGAAGGTTTACAAAATTTTTACAAAATATTTACGAAACGTTAATTTGTTTAAACGCCTGTCGTTTATCTCTCCTTCCTCCAATCATGCACCTCCACCATGATTCTAATTATTATTTTTTTTTGGGGGGGTTCGTGGTCACGTAGTCATCGGTCCTTTTTATTCCCGTATGCTCTTTGGTGACCCAGTTACCAAACGAACGAGAAGCAGGGAGGGTCAACGAATTAATTAATTTGGTTTAAATTTTATTTATAGTAGGATGTCTCAGTGTGGGTACCACTGCTCTCGACTTTTATCTATTTCGGTTGCAAGCCTACTTGTAATTTAAGTCCACGAACGGACCATTATTAAGGTACTGTTACAGTTTTACGCTATGGTTACAAGCCTCTTGTATTTTAAGTCCACGAATGGACCAGTTTTAAGGCATTGTTACAAGCCTCTTGTAATTTAAGTCCATGTATGGACCAGTTGCAAGCCTCTTGTATTTTAAGTCCATGAACGGACAAGTTTTACGCTATTGTTACAAGCCTCTTGTAATTTAAGTCCATGTACGGACAGTTGCAAGCCTCTTGTATTTTAAGTGAACGAATGGACCAGTTTTAAGGCATTGGTACAAGCCTCTTGTAATTTAAGTCCATGTACGGACCAGTTGCAAGCCTCTTGTATTGTAAGTCCACGAACGAACCAATTTTAATGTATTGTTACAAGCCTCTTCTAATTTAAGTCCACGAATGGACCAGTTTTACACACTATTGTTACAAGCATCTTTTTAAGTCCACCAACCAATCAGTTTTAAGGTATTGTTACAGCCTCTTGTAATTTAAGTTCACGAACGGACCAGTTTTACGGTATTGTTACAAGCCTACTTGTATTTTCAGTCCGCGACAAAACCAGTTTTACAATTTTGCTACAGCATTACTGACCTAGGCGTTGTTGTGTACAGAGTAAAGGCCTCTCCAGACAGAAGACAATTTCGGGCGAAGCTATGCGTTACCACGTACCTACAAGGTCAAAATTATTGCAATTGTGGGGTTGGTGTTGCGTTTAAGCACCGATTTTGACGTCTTTGGCACCCCATCTAGCGGTGGCGTGCAGCCGCGAGCAGCCAGTCTGGTTAGGGCTTTATTATTCGCGGCGTGTTTCACATGCGGTGTTTTTACTTAAGGCATTTTTACTTATGGCGTTATTCCCCCGGTATCATGTAGCCTCAGCTTGAACTTCCATGTTAAACGTCAAACTTTGAGCTCCTACAGTTTCGGCCAGAATTAACATAGACCAACGAAATTCGGTATTTGGGATGTGTCGTAACTATTTCACTGCATTACAAATTTTAATGACAACAATCAAACCGTTCGGCGTTCACAGTATGGCCATTTCTTGTTTTTGGTCTTGTTGTTGTTTTGTTCTTGTTGTTGTTGGGACTCTTTGCCCTCACCTGGAGACCGAACCACTGAACCAATTTTCAAGTTCTACAGCTTAAAACGTAGGTAAGGACAAGGCCTAGAGCCTTCCGCAGGCTATTTTAATTTAACTACAATATTCTTGACACGGAAAGCCAAATGGGCTAATTTTTTTGCTCTCACCTAGAGACCGAACCAATGAACCAATTTTCAATTTGTATAGCTTAAAATGTAGGTATTAACACCGACCAGGGCCTTTTGAACCCGGTTTTGATGTGACTGCAGTATTCTAGTCGGCAGAGCAATTATTATTGCAGAGCACTGGGCAGAAATCATTAATGTACTCTTTGCCCTCACTTAGAGGTCGAACCACTGAACCGATTTTAGAGTTCTATATCTTAAAACGTAGGTATGGACAAGGCCTAGGGTCTTTCGCATGCTATTTTAATGTAACTACAATATTCTTGACACGGAAAGCCAAATGGGCTAGAAATTTTGCTCTTACCAAGTGATCGAACCTATGAACCGATTTTCAATTTGTATTGCTTAAAATGTAGGTATTAACACCGACCAGGGCCCTTTGAACCCGATTTTGATGTGACTGCAGTATTCTCGTCGGCAGAGCAATTATTATAGTAGAGCACTGGGCAAAAATCATTAATGTTGCTGTTGGGACTCTTTGCCCTCACCTGGAGATCGAATCACTGAACCGATTTTCAAGTTCTATAGCTTAAAACGTAGGTACGGACAAGGCCTAGGATTTTTCGCATGCTATTTTAATGTTACTACAATATTCTTGACACGGAAAGCTAAATGGGAGGGCGTCTCGTGACGGACTATTAAACGGCGAATAAAGATGACTTTGGTAATTAACTGGTGGCCGTTAGGAAACGTGGGTCGTTGCTTCCCCAGCCCAACGAGAAGGAAGTGGGGGGTTGACAGATTTTGACGTCTCGTAACGGGTTATAATTGTTAACGTCTCGCAACGATTGGGGTTTCATAACATCACGTAACGGGTTTATGCTAATAACATCTCGTAACGTGTTTATGCTAATAACAACTCGTAACGGGTTTAAAAGAGGGACGACAAGCACTGAACTCTTAAGTCTAAGCTCAGCTACGAAGACCTCACCATACATAGCAACGAGTAAACGAGTGGGGCTGGCTAACCAACAAAAAAACGGAAGAGCAGATATCAGTAAAAATTACGATAGTTCATAATTTACCTTCTGGTATTGTTCTGGCTCTGCTGCAGAGTTTAGGAGGGGCGACGACCACGACGAGACTTCCTAGAAGGATGACATCCGAGACTGTCGGCGTGGGCGCGTGAACAAATTGGCAGTGGTTAAGAACATTGGTTAAAATACGTTACTTGATCAAGCTAAATGTTAAAAACTCAAGTCCACAGACGGACGGCATGCCTGCGACGAAAAAGCAACGGACAAGCCCACCATGCCCTGTACGACACATTGGAGAGTGACGGCTTGTGGGAAGTGACACGTAGCAACCAATCAAAGCAGGTTATGAGTGGGAAAGAGAATTTGCATAACAGGTGACGGGGAATCAGCTGTTATGACATAAACAAACCGAGAGTTTCTTTGGTTAAATAAAATTGTTAGGAGATCTAAGTTAGGTTTTTATAATACGAAGGTTTAAGATAATTAGACGCGAGATAAGTACAATATTTAAGTTAAAATTTTATTTCAGTACACGAATGAATGACGAAGCAAAAAAAAAAAAACAAAGTATGGCACGCCAAGGTAAGTGGATGACGTCATTAATCGTGAGCAGGTAGGTCTGAACACTTAAGACAATGTGGGTATGAAGAGGGGGAGTCATGCGACTGGGCAATCGGTGTTTATGGCGAGCCGAGCTGAGTGACGTCGCGAGGCACGACAACGTCAAGTTGCTACGAGTCGCTGTTGGCTTCATCACCAGCGTCTCTCTCGTCACTTCCCTGCTACCACTGATCTATATAGGCTACTTTGCGCGTCATGTTCTGACACTGTAACTGTGTGCCTGTAGGCGCACCGTGTTGCAAAACTGAATAGGCTTGCTATACAATCCATATCTCCGTTATATTCTGCTACTTACGAAATTAAAACTGCTGGTTAAAATAAGGCCTAAAAGCTGGCAATTATGTCTAAAATGTAAAATAGGCCTAAAAGCTAACACATTTTTAACTGACAATTGTGATGGCTACTGCTTTTAGATTAGTATAGAAACAGCTGTTGGTAGTGCATGATAGAGGTGTGCGCCTCACCATTGGAAGTGGAGGAACTGTACAGAAGACCGGTGCGACTAGGCAGTCGCTGTAGCTGCTTGTTTTTCCCCTGATCAATAAACAACTGAACAAACTCTGACGTCATGAAACCGTTTTCCGAGCAATTTTTCGCGTATTTGAGTTGCAGTATAGCATTGAGTGGTGCTGTAATTTTGTCTTACTTCCCTATTATGGATACTTTTTTGGAATGTAAAACTCACGTTTTTTTTTCTTTAGCACTTCCTTCGTCGAAATAATTTTATTACTGGTAAGACCAGACGGATTGTAACACACACAATACTAACTCAGTGCTGTTTGGCAGTAAGACAAACAGCGGTTGAAACGTTTGGGGTTGGCGTCTTTGGAACTGAGACGATTACAAGCAGATCTATGCCTTACTTTCTCCATTCTACTCGGACTAATGGATGATAACCCAAAAGGGTTTTTTTGTGTCCGAGGTAATGCAAATACGAGGGGACACCCACTTAAATTTATGCAAAAATGAAAAGCGTCTGTACAAAGTTCATTTTCTCAAACCGTGTAGTAGAGCCATGGAATTCCTTGGCGATGTCCATGTTGGTGATGTCGCGTAGCGGCGTAGTCATCATTAGTTCAAACGTGGGCCTCATAAAAGTTGCTCTTTCGATGTTTTTAAGGTATTTTGGATCTTATTTGATCTTCTATCTGTACTTTAATTTTTACTCACTAACTTTGCGATGACGCAGCCCACTGGGTCTAGAAACTTTAAATCTTGTTTAAAATTACTAGGGGTGGTATCAAAGAGTAATGTTTTATCCCTTCCAGCTTCCTTTTGCCATTTGTTTTCGATAATAAAGCTAATGTATTACTTCAACTATAAAGAATTGTTTTGAAATCGTGACATATTGAAAATGCATGTCATCATGATTTAGCCAACATTTTATTTGTCAGGTCGGTAACAAATATTCGTAATCTGGTCTGAAACACACCTAACCATTTCTCACATATCGTGCCCTTGGTTGGCTATATCTTGGACTTATTGTTCTTGCTCTTTTTATTAGTCTAGAGTACAAAATCAATATTTTTACTGAAAAACATTGACTTGTTTTCTTTATGTAACCATGAGCGTCCCCGGATTTGGCTTTTGCTAGTCTAAAATATTTATAGTGTCCGCGGCCCATCTTGAATTCGCCCCAGAATCAACACAAATAATCGATTGTATGTTTTTGGTAGCAGAGTGCCTTGTTGATATTCAAAATAGTTACAAAAACAATGGTGACCGTCGATTCAAACCGTCCCCTCCAGGAAGACGTCGCCGATCACAAAATACGTGCAGGACTCAAGATAACGCCGCACACACAATAGCACCGTTGTAACGGTTTTGAAAGAAATAAAATTATGATTTTACCTACTACAACACGTGTTAAAAAACCCACGCAGAATATCTACAGCAAAAACTATGCGAGTCTGTATGTGTCGCACACGAATCTATCGGAATAAAATTTGTTATAGGTATGCGTAATGTTCGCTACTACATTACTGAAAGGTTTTAGGGGCACACTATAATGACGATCTAGCACAGTTATTCCAGGGGAACAAGTGGCGCTATATATCAACATCTGAAAGGTTTTATTGTAGTTTAATGTCATCAACAGACGTCATGCCTATTACATAATGGGTGAGGAGAGGGACACTGGCCACCCCCCTCAACATAGAAGATTGACGGTACCGACACCACGCTCACCTCCCGTAAACAAATTCGAAAAGTTATACACATCTATAAATCTCTGAGATAAAATAACGCCGTTTAAGACTTAATATGTAAAAATCGAAAAAAATCTAATGAATATCTCACGAATCGAAAATTGACCTGCACGCCCTTCGATTTTTCATAGGTATAAAGTCGAGAAAAAAATTAATTTCTTTGAAAATTCTCCTCGTGCCTTGATGATGAAAAACTGGATGCATGATTTACTTTTCTTTCTTCACTAACGATCAGTCGTCAGATTGGAGTCTGCTGTTCTTTTGCTGTTACTTCATGAATGAATTTCGACGTTTTGTGCAAGAGTCCTCATAAGCATAAGTTTACACTCCGCTTTCCGTTCGTTCCACCAAGAATTTATAGGGTTGGGGAGAAGAATTTGTGACTTGAGACCCCTTTTGAAACGTCCTAGATCCATTCCAATTAGTTCCGTCTGAGTTTATAGAGGGCGCCACGAGTTTTATGTGGGAATTTCTACTCTGTATTCAGCCTAAAATCAAACTGAACTAAATGAAACTAGCTTGTATTTAATTATTATTTAGTTTAGCTTAGTTGTAATTTAATTTACTTTAGATTTGGGCTGAAAATTGAGCAAAAATTACCAGATGGAACACGTGGTCCCTCAGAAAACTCTGATGGAACTAACTGGAATGGATCTAGGACGTTTCAATACTGACTTTTTAGAGTTACAAATTCTCCTCCCCAACCCTATAAATTCTTGGTTCGACGGATATGTTCCGGGATGCCAACAACAGGATCACGGTGGTGGACGCTCCAAAATGTCTGGAAACCCCAATTTCTCTTTAGCCAAGCACGTAAATATTGGCTTCCAGATTTTATAAGAATCATAGTCGCTAAGTGTAAGGATATATCTTTGTAGTAGCCAGTCCAATTGTGTCCATGGCGAGGTGTCCTCCAGCTGGTTCAGGTAGACCTGCATGGCCCCTAGATTGCGCCATTGCATTTTAACGTCTCTTTCGTCTTCTGGAGTCATCTAATGGTGTGATGGGGATGGGACATTGCAGGCAGTCACACGAAGGGACGTCTTTTGTTCATAGTGCAGCTGACTTCTGCGGTGCTACCGTTTTTCAGGCGTTGGTCGCCTGCATAATTGAAGTTGCTACTAAGTTGCTAAGTTGCTACTAAGACTGACGTTATTAGCCTGAATTAATGGAGTAGATCGTAATAGATCCAAAGGCCCGATACCTTGGATGGTGTATGTTTGACTGCTCTGGCAACATACAGGGTGTTGCAGAATAAAACCGATAAACTTCCAGGGCACACTAAGGAGGTAAAGACAAGTCAAAAAGTCCTATACAACACCTATCCCAAAATGCTTGGTTACCGAGATATCGTCCTATTACATCCCAATTATTTTATGATCGAGTATTTAAATCATGACTTAATTGGAGCCTGTGAGTCACCAGGCTGCGACTGAATGCCTGCAAGATGCACGCTTTATTGTGCCCTCATACACCAACTAATCTTGTGTGTTTAAGCAGCGTCAACTGGTTTGAACAAGACGCGTTGGTGACAGTTTAAGTCCAAATTCATAGCTCCACAAACTCAGATTCAGCACGGCGCACCAACCTACTGCAAAACTTCGTGATATGCCTAATCGATTTGCGTTCAAAACGGCAACTTACGTCTAACTCTTGCCAAGAGAGTTGTAAATACATTTTTTTTTAAACTTTTAAAGGATGGCGTAGGTTAATAATTTCTACATGCAATAAATGTTGCTCACAGTTGTAAAACACATTCCTCCCCCCCGGCCCTGTCTTCCCACCCCGGGCGGGGGGGGGCGGAAATGGTGGTTGCGGATATGAACTGCTTTGTGACACAGGGTTTCGTTTTAAATTGTGCGCAAAGATTGTATGCATCGGTTAAGAAGTGGTTTGAGGGATCTGGTCCCCCACCATTTCACCATTTGAGCGAAATGTCACCAAACTTTTTTTTGTTGAATGACTCGATATAGTAGCCACAGCGTGGAAAAAAATTCGCAGGAGGTCGAACAAACCTATGGGTGTTGTTAGCTCCCGAGTAGGGTCCGGGAAGCTGAAGCATTTTGCGGTACATCACTGCCGTACTTTTTCTTCTACTTTTTCACATATTCTGGAGGAACTTATTTAGCATTATGACACATTTTGGGGTTTCAACCGGGGATGGGGGAAGCTGGTTACCACCTCCCCCTCTTTCCGTGCCCACGGTTCAGGGGCCTTTTTCTCCCCTCTCCTTTGTTCTGTTCATGTTAATTAATTAATTTATTTTTTGGCACTTACAAAAACAAAACTAGAATCCACTTTATAGCTATTGGCCCGGGAGATGAGGGGGGGGGGGGCGGATTTAATAAGCGTTCTAAACGTTCCAAGCTGATTCCGGAAGCTCAAACTCTTTGAGACAATGAAATACCTGATGTGACCTAGGAAGGCATGCCTTTTGATAATGTTGACCATCGTTCTTCAGCACTTTTGTAAAAATACTATACGTTGTAACTACGGCTGTAAATTTGGCAGTTGCCTTGCCTAACATAGACTATAAAGCCAAAGGACCAGTTGGTTACCATTGCCCCCCCCCCACCCTTTACCAACCTTCCAGGATCATCAGTTGGAACAGCTCTTTTACATTCTCCCCATTACGGTTTTCAGCTGGTTAACGAAAGCTTTCTTTTTTTAAAACGTCGGGAACAATGAACACACTTGGCGCCCAGTTTCAGGAAAATAAAACAGATTTTCTTAGGAATAATAAAAAGGAACTTCTGCTGCATTCTTTTTCTTTCTTAATTAAAGTATAGCATTACTTCTAACACATTTTTCATTACGGAAACGTTGGGTAGAGAGAGGCCTTGAAAAGAAGACAGGTTTGCTTCACGGCAAAACGTGTCAGCATACTGATATCTTCCAAGCTGCTCCAGTCTTGGCGAGATTAGACGATATTGCAGTTTCGGACGTAGTTTATTATCGCGAAGTTTTCCCACTGGTAGGTGCATCTTGCTGCATCCGAGTTTGTTTAGTATGAGGCCACAGTAAGGCGTGTGCCTTGCAAGGCAGTCTTATACAGGCTTTCATCGCTTCCATTAAACCATGACTTAGATACTCGATCATAAAAGAATGGGGTCAAATAGGGAGAGATCTCGGTAACCAAGCATTTTCGGGCAGGTGTTATATAGAACTTTTCGACTTGTCTTTACCTCCTGAGTAAGCCATGGAAGTTTGTAGGTTTTATTCTGAAGCACCTCGTAGAACAAGTTAGAGGCCATGAAACAGCCGGATCACTCGGTTGGGAACGGAGAAAGAAAGACGACTGGAATAATATTTTAGCTCCATCGATTTATTCTACACCCTGGAGTTATTGTACGCACACTCCCCAACTGTTTTACGTGGGTCCTATCCATCTCTATCCATCATTCCGTTCCTCATTCATCTCTCACTTTGGGGTAGTTATAGAGCAGACGCAAATACCGCAGTGGGTTCCGTCTTCTGTACCCATTAAGGAATTGCATTTCTACACGCTTGCTATTGCTTATGGCGTCTTCCCTTTGACAAGTTGAAATAAGCTTAATGGCGAAGTTGGGAAAAAATCAAATCGTCCTTCGTCAAGTAAATGGGTGTAGGAGAGAGAATATATAGAATAGCAATGGTAGGAATGGAATGGAATGTGATGTTTCTTGAAGCGAGGGCCCTCAGCCTCACCCTATAATCAACTACAAAAACCAAAAAGTCAACAGGGAGAGACCCGACGTAACAAAGTCAGTGGAGGGATACAATGAACTGTGAACATTATAGGGAGACGCTCCCCAGAAGACATACACATAATTTTGCGAGAGCGTTGCAGAGGCGTTACAATCATGGAGTAACAATATAAATAGCCTGGCCAGGACTTGATACATTGTTGTGGAATGTCAATATATTAATTGTACGCCTTTAAGAAAAGGTTACGCAAAGTACTTCAGGTTGAAATAACAGTCACGTTAAGACTGCAAAGTGCCCCCTGGACCATCGTTTGATCACACAGGTAAGTGCATGTCTAGGGGAACAGTGAAAGGGAGTATTAAGAGTGGCGAAATAAAGAGGCAAGATGTCTCTTCCCACAGTGTGGAACGAGTTAACGGGTGAGCGCGTGGTCGTACCAACGCTGGGGTTGTTTAAGGCAGGACTTCGACACTGTGACCGTAACAGGTATTTGGCAAGGCAAAATTTAAAATTGATCAACTGTTTGCAAATTTGTTTACCATTATGTACTTTTTCCCAATATTTTCATTTAGTTTGTTTACCTATTGCATTGCTTGTTTTTAACTTGTAGGCTAATTTGATATGTAGATAACTGAAAAGACTATCGTCTGCAACGTTTACCAGGTGGGACCTAAGTAGACAAAACTGGCCCTTTCCCTCGCCTTTTGTCTTTCCATGACAACAAAGTTTTATTATTATTATTAATATTATTATTATTACATAAACTTAAAGACAAACATCTAGAAGAAACATTTATGCATACGTCATATCAGAATAAGTTTACGATAAAACGTAACATACAGCTTCTAAAATTAAGTTTTCTTTATACTTCACGAAAAGATTTACATTTTTATTTTACATTTTCATAAGGAGCTCACAACCAATATTTCACCAACGCAAAACACTAAAACCACCGAAAGGAGTCATTTCATACCAACACCCAAGAAGGGTAAAGGGACCCACCAAGTTTTCGCAGTATCAAGTAGTGATATCAGATAGCCGAAAAGGAAAAATAAGGATTTTAAAATAAACATGTCAAATAAGAAACCAAAGAACAATAGTGAAATAAAACGAAAAAAAAAAAAAATTAAAATCCGAAAACACCTACGTTATGGAATATGCTTTATGGGTTTTATAATTTAGTGACAAAACTCAAAACACAGAAGGTGTACAGACAAGTGAGTTCTTTTACGGTTTGAACAAATTCAGCACTTCGGATGCTCAAATCGCAACAAGCCCGCAACCAACTTATTTTTTTGTTTTTATTAACGAATGTTCAATGCAATACGGAATTAACAATATGATGAATTAATTAACTGCATATGTAATTATAACAACAACGTAAAGAAGTCACTATAAGGCAAAGGCTGAACTTGAAATGAAGTGTTCTTAGTCAGGGAAATTTGCTACAAAATCCATTAGATACAAATGGATTGCCCCGCCCAACACAAATATTTTGGTACTAATTGAAACAGACAAAACCATTTATGATGTAACACTTGATGTGGAATTCTTGAACCACTGCAACAACTTTGTACCAAAGTTAAGTTGGTTACGGGCTTTTTGTGATTGATCCTCTGAACTGTTGAATTTCTTTAAAACCGTAAAAACTTGTTTCTTGTCTGTATGCATTATGTGTTGTGCGTTTTGTCGCTAAGTTTTAAACCCATAAATCGCATTCCATAACGTAGTTATTTTGAGATTTTAATTTGAAATATCTTCACCTCAAACATACGTCTGCCACATTTTAATTCAATTTCAGTTAAATAAACATGAAGAAATATACGCAAGACTTTTCAAGAAAACTAGTAAGACCTTCAAGCATTGGTTCGGGTTACAATTTTGTTAGTGGTCTTTAATTCCCTTGAAGACACTAACAATTTTGTTTTTAAAATTGCGACATGAACCAATGCTTGAAGATCTTACTAGTTTTCTTAAAAACACTGAGTCGTGCCGTAATTTTAGTGGCAGTAGCCCAGCTTATAGGATACTTTTTTTGGAATGGAAAACTCATCGTCTTATTTTTAACTTTCCCTTCGGTAAAGTTTTTTTTTTTTTACATGTAGGAAAAAATTAATGCCGGTATATGGCCATACAAATAATAGCATCCACAAACACTCCTAAACAGCATACAACAATACCCGTTACCTGAGCTTATAACGGATATAGTTATAAAACATAATTCAACCATTTAAGTACATTGACATATAAAGCGCAAGCAAGAGAAAGCAATCTGCATGTTATATACAAAATTCAAGCGGTAGGATATTCGCACCCTTTCTCCGTCAAATACCACCCACTAAACGTTATTCGCGTGTAAACACCTCCGTGGCTTAAACACAATTTTTTCGAGATAGCCAATGCAAACAGCAGTATCCTAGCATAAATTCTGTAAGTTTTGAACCAGTCAAATTTTTGGTGAGCGGAACAACAGGCGTCTCGAGGTTGAGGTTCGGACAAAAAGAAAAAGGAGCTGAGGTTGTTCTTTGTTATCGCATCATCGACGAAATTTACTTTGTATAGTGATGCGACTGCACACTCTTTCCGTAGACGACAAGGTCAATTGCCAACCTACAGTCCGTATGAAGCTGGGTAGGTCAGAGAGGCATTTAGTAAGGAACAACAAAGCGAAGTTGCTACTAGTCCTCCAGGCATCTCGAGTTGCTTGTGATTTATCAGCTGCCGGTATGTTGGTAACTGAGACATCATAGTGGCCTTCTTGGCACAGATAATTAGCCACTTTGTTCGCCAGGGAACGAAATCTTTTCCATTAAAAAGACGTATGTCTTTATAGTACGAGTAGGGCGTTTCAGTCGCCATTGCAAAAATGATTGATAGACGATTCTGTAAAAAGATTCGTTTTATAAGAAAAAATACACAGACCTTCGTGTGTATATAGCACGAATACGGCAAAATCGATATAGAACGGAAACACCGCATGGCAATTTATGATTGCGATACGTTTGATGATGGGCACCTGCCGTAACTCCATGTTGCAGTTTTCGAATTATGGTTTATTTGGTATAGTCAAACATCTTGAACCTGTATTCTGAAGTTACGAAGTTTCCACCGTTTTCTTGAATGTGCATCAAGCCACACGTTCTCGGTACTAAATGTTGCTTTGCTGCTACTCGGAGGCTGTAGACACATGGATGAACTCATTGGAAATTGTAATCACGTATATATTCACCATTTATTTATTCACCTCATTGCCAGCATATTTGCAAAAATGGCGGTAAAGACAATAGTATCAATAATACTCGTAAACAGCATACAACAACAGACGTTACTATACATTGCGCCAATCGCATAGTAACATTTAACTTAATTTAGTTTAATTTAAAATTTAATTTAATTTCATTTAACATAACTTTACGCTCGGCACAGGCTTTTTTTCGCGACGAGCTCAACAGCTGAAAGTGTACAAAAATATTAGCCAATTGTGTGTAATTTAAGCTTCATCCCAATAAAAATGAATATTCTGCACATAATATTCTGTTCCGCTTGTTCATGATCATGTCTCTCCTGGTGACCATGGCTTTTTTATTATGATGAACTTTTTTATTTTTATTTTATCTTGATTATGATAGTCAATTGGTTTAGGCCAGGTTTTAAACTGCGATGCTTTTATTTTATTTTATTTTTTTTAAACATTGACAATGGTACGGCTTTTCCCCTCACTCGTCCCTCACGTTTGGCGATGCCATCGGGGACCACTGTGTCCTTGGTAGGTCTAACCTTGGTAGTAAGGCATTCGTGACCCCAACCCTATGCCATCAACCCTTCCTTTACAGCCGGGCAATCGTCTTCGTTTTAAACTTTTAAACTTTACAATTTTTTATTTTTGCTTTAACTTCGGATGGCAGTTAGTGACCACCAGGTTCTTGCCATTCCGGTTGCGTTTGCAACAAACTTATTATTATTACTAGTGGAGTCGCTCGCTTCGCTCGTTCATTCCGCGTCGTCTCGCTCCCCTCCCCCTCCCTTTCCCTCCCGCGTCCCCCCCCCCCCCCCCTACCCTCATTTCACTTGCCGTTCGGTCGGTAGACGGCATCGTATGTTCGCGCTGCTGGCTGTTGCGTTCCGGGTGCAGCTACTATCTCAGCGGGGCTTGGCTGCTACTCTTATAATTTGCCGTTCCGTCGGTAGATGGCGGAGATGGCATCGTATGTCCTGCTTGCTGCTGCGGGTTGCTACAGATGGCCGCGCTGCGGAAGTTGTGTAATTATATATATAGATTATTATTATTATAAACGTATAATGTGGCTGTTTTTATTTGGCTGCGCAATTTCTAATTATCTTCGCAATCTTGTAACTATAATCCCTAGGCAAATTTTTGACACATCAGCAGCAAGGTTTTTTCTTTTTTTTTTTTCGCATTCGTCGATCTTTATGCTCGCAGCCGTTCAACCTTTCGAAAACCAGGAAAAACAGCCATCTATTTTGAGAAATATGGTCCCCAAGCGTCAGTCGTGGTGTCGTTATGAATTTTCGAAAACAACCATCTGTTATCGTAAAAGACTCATTTTGACTTCCGGAGAAGAGGGAAAAGAAAAAAAAGAACGCAGAAGTGGTTACGGTGGATGAATTTGCGCCTTTCCTCTATTAAATTGCCTTCTACGGCTTAAAGAAACATGAATAAATGACGAAACAAATATTTTGCTGGGCGTATTGCTGAGCCTACTTTCGAACTATGATTGAATATTATCGTTTCACAAGAACACTCCCCTCCAATGGTCATTTTTAAAACATCCTGATCAGAATTTAACACAGCGAAGAGCAGAAAGCAGGGAAGTAGGGTGAGGTACATAATTTTAGCAGAGTTTGACCTTGGTGTAAGTGTGCCAACCTCATCAGCAAGAGAACTCGATTTAGGCAAAAACTTCAGTAGTACCATGTTTATAGCAAATTTTGTTGTCTTTTTTTTTATGTGGTATTACCTTTTCCCACAAATCCTACGATGTTGGAGATTAATAGGATAATAGGCTCACATGAGAGGTTTTGGTCGCCAGTTTCCAAGCACAAGTGGTCATTGGAGACTTTTAGTAGGCTATTATTGTTCATATGACTACACCGAATCACTATGCAAATCTGTATAAAAATATACATATTTTTATCTCTTACTATTTTTTCCTTCCATCGCCTTGTTTTGGCCTTTAACTGACTGTACTGCTGGGTGGATTAGGCCAACTGTTTTGGGACCGTGTTTTAGCCTTAAACTGACTGTACTGCTGGGTGGACTAGGCCAACTGTTTTGGGACCGTGTTTTAGCCTTTAACTGACTGTACTGCTGGGTGGACTAGGCCAACTGTTTTGGGACCGGCATTTGTTTTTGTTTTTTCGTATTTCGCTACCCAATTTTTTTAGCTGATGGTTCTAGTGAACCGGATCTACGCATCCCTATGATGCCAGTTGAAGGGCTGAAAAACTGTAACGCAGCAGCACCAATCTAAAAAAAATATGTTCGATGGCCTATAGGACGCCTATAACATGATGGGATAAAGTTTTAAGTAACACAATAATAAATGTTCATTTATTTTCAGATTTCAAATTTAAAAAAAAGCCTTCAGGTCCCCCCTAGCCACCGGAGCTCCCCCTCATGACTCCAGCAATTCTCAACCAGCCTTGGAATTAGTTGTTGTGCTCTTTTTTTTAAACTGGTCTGTCAAGCTATTAACCCTAAACTGTTAAACTATTTATCGCATAATGAGCATAATCAATAGACGCTGTTTGGTTGGGTGACACCCTTCAACTCAGTGACTTGTTAGAATGAGAAAAAGGAAGTTTCCTCCATCATAAAACGTAGTTTCCTCCTTCTCCTGATATATTTACTACCGTGAAAACGGTTTGCAGGTTTCAAAATGCACACTTCAATATTCAGTTCCGCTACATAAGCCTGCGCAGATTATCTGACTTATTGCCATCCGGGGCTATCCGAAGATCTATATGCAAGGCTTCTGGCGAATTTTTACATGTTAAATGAAGCAATAAAAAATTCTTGTTGTTGTTGTTGTGGTTCTTCTTGCAGCATTTAGCAGAAAAATGCTAATTTGCGATGTTTAGCTTTACGATGTTAACAATCACCATTTGCTGGTGGGGAGAGGTGAGAGAATTTTGCCTCTCGCCATTTGCAAATGGTTTAGTGGAGGGGGATTTGCTGGGCATGGGTGAGATAAACAACCTTTATGTTTATCCCAAAGTTGATATACACGAATCTAATGACAAAGTAATGAGGACGTAAATGGTTTCCTACTCGATATTGTTATCGTAATGACACCAAATGGTGGATATTACTTTTTAAGTATGTCTTAAGTAATCGAAATATAAGGCATAAGGCATGATATCAAAATATTAGTGACCATGTATATTTGTAAGTGTATTTTTCTGATCGTTTTTAACGCACGTTTCATCGCTGTCCACCAGCAAAATTCAAACAGTAAATTTGTCCGATTTGCTTTGGTTCATTCGTTCTAAACAATTTATTTAATGTTGCATTCTTTACTATTGCAGGTGCGAACCAGGAGTCAAATGTTGTAAGGAAATTTGTTGTGATAAGGTCCCTCAACCTGCCCAACAAATACTTGTTGAATCATGGTATTTTTGGTAAGTTCAATTGTTTTCGTCTTAGAATCGCTGCATATACGTCAGTTAGTGTATAATACTCATCACTCTCTTCCTCTTCTCCCAAATATCTTTCGGTAGCCGTTGAAACTTTTGAACAGAGAGAAATTAAACACCTAAACCTCAACAGTCACACACTCCCAGATAAGTAAAATGGGGTGGTGTAGAAGTTTTATTCTGCGTAAGGATGCGATGTGGATTTTGTTTTTAATTTGTTAATGTGTGTCACTCGGCAATGACGCCAAGTAAAGGCTTTCTTGGTTTCTCATCTTGCATTATGTGGTCATTGTTTTACACGTTATGGAGTAGTATGCTTGGTTCACGACACGACTGTCACAACTCCTTTTTTTTTCTTAATAATACGGAGTTTCACAATAATACCTGGAGTTTTCTGAATGTTACCTGTGATTTTATCAATAATACCTGGAGTTTATAAGGATGTATGAACAAATTTTTTTTTATAACATTGCCAAGTTATTGGCACGTAAGAGAGCAGCTTATTTATTATGACTTCACACTAAATTTGTCATGCGCTGGTCATGTGCTGTCCTAAACTGCAGCGAGAGACCCTGCCTAGGATGGCCGCTTCCTATTTCGCACTCAAAAAGTTGTAGCCTTCAACATAAGCATCTGTGCTTACTCCCTCTAGTGAGAATGAGTAGAATCTTCCTGTCATATTGTGGATGAGGGCACAATCCTTTCAATAACACACAGCACGCGTTCGTATATTCTCATTACTAAATTGTGCATGCTGGCACGTGCTGGGATGTCGGGTGCGCCAGTACGCTTTGGCAAAGTGGCCAGGCTGACCCTGAAACACATGGCCAATGCGTGCTGGCCCTAGACGTATTTAGTAGTGTAAATGGTGAGTGTGCGCCAGGCATATGACCAATTTAGTAGTGTGAAATGGTGAGCGTCTGTTGGGTATACAAAGAATTTAGGAGTGTGAAATAAGTGTAAACAAATAACCTGTGTTTAGGTTAGCATTAAGATTTGTGTACCACATCCTTTCCATTTCAAGATCACGTTCTCTTGCCAAGGTGGCACATTTTACTTCTAAGAAAGTCTTTGAAAAGATAGAATTCTACACCCTGTTTTCTTTATTGCTTTGTGCAGAAGAGACAAATAACCCTTTCCTTAACTCATCAAACTGCTAAGCACTATCATCAAAATCTAAACATGCGATGAGTGTCCTCATTCCTCAGCGAGAGTCCACTGATGAAGCATAGAACTCATCATCTCTTCGAGGAGGGTTTTTTCACTGAAGTCACCGTAATCTACAGTTAAAGATGGCGGACCAGCAACAGTTGACTCACGCTAGGGTTATTTATGCAAAGATAATTAACGTATGGTGGAGATTGTACACATAGTACATCCCTAGTGAGCCAACAGAATGTCACAAGTCATTCGAATGCAAGAGACAAACGTATCTATCGCACAATACCAGCATGATGATGAACATATTGGGGGCACATTGATCTCTTCGTAATTTTTGGTGAACATGCTTTTACCGGTCAATTCCATTCCTACGGAAACGTGACGTTACTTTAATGGGAGTTGCGGAATCGGCCGCTGTTCAGTTTTGGCTAGTTTAGGAATGTGCTGCTAGTTCGGCAGCACATGCTGTGAATGAAGAAGGCCAGAACGTGGTAATTCACACTGTTGGGTACTATCAAATACTTCGTAAACTATTATGTAAAGCTTGCGATGGGCATCTGTACGTAAACACATGCCAAACTATTGTATAAGCTAGCGAGGGCTAATCCCATTTAAAACTGCTGTATGCTGCAGGTCAGTTAGCTCTAGGTAAAGAGAGCTAGGGAATAATGAACAATAAACCACATGATATTGATCCTGGATTCGACTTTGAGGTTCGAGGCAGTGATCTTCTCTGTCTTTCCCACATTAGTATGACGTGTATTTTCACAACACCAGTCGTTTTGCCTTAGAAAATGAAGCCAATCATACACGCTTCGAAATATAAAGTATTTTGTTTTGATCTTGTTGCCTACAAGGCGCTTCAAGTGTTTTTTAACCAAAAATTGCGGTCAGAGTTTATGCTTTCATTAATAGACATGATACAAGTAGACCTTCAGAGCCACTCAGCCCATTATTTCTATATAATACCTATCAAATTTAAGCTCCTTTAGAAGTTGCTTTTAATGATGAGTTCCCTTATCGACTTCTTTCCAATTCACCCCGGCCCACCCCCCCCCCCCCCAAAAAAAAACCACTGTGGCTTATCCGTTGTTTTAATGGTCAAATCAATACCCAATTATTTTTCTTGTTGTTTTCCATTTTCTCATTCATGTTGACAAAATTCATCATCATGCTCCCTTCCATCCAACGAACTGAAATGAATCTAACACTCCTGTGCTGACCATTTTGTTAGTGAGTTTACAGATTATTAATAAACTGATGATTATCTAATGGAAAATAAAATTTAAAAATATATTCGTAAAAACAATATCCACCAGCATACACCGAAATTTTTCCACATGATTAGTTTCACAGTTTCTTCTGCATGGAAGCAAGCTTGAGGTTTTAGCTATTACTACAGTTTCTTGGAATGTTATTACACTCTAGCATCGTCCTTTGGTCAAACCATGGTGTATGAGACCTTCCACAACAAAATGCTGTTAGCAATGATGAGAGTGGTGTAAAGGATACCTTGTGTTACTCACACATAATATACAAAAAAATATAAAAAACGCAGCCCATCCAAATACAATCGTATATATAAGCCCGGGTTGCGTAGCACATGACTTGATGTTATGATCAAGTGCTCATGTCGTGGACCGTGGTGTATCTTTGGATTGAGAAGTTTCAGCACTTTTTTGCAGATAAGATATAGTTACAGCCAGTTTCGTGCAGCACAGATAAAGCCATACTACGTTTCGGGAGGACAACCTCCCGTCTTCAGGTAAAAATAAAACACTAAAACATTAAAAAAAATTCATGAAAGTATCTGCCGAGTCACCAAGTCTATAAAAACAAACCATTCAGGCATGGTCAAGGCCTAAAACATTAAAATTATTAAACATATTAAAAATATAAATGATACCAAATGATAGACCATGTTATTAGATGGGCGCCCGGAAGTAGAGTGGTAACAGGAGGCAGTGATGTCACGTGGTTCAGAATACTATGGCCTGGTCCAAATTATATAGGGTGGTTAGTCAGACGGATTTTTCTTGAACTTGTTGAATTTGTTAAGTTGTAGGTTGTCTTTGGAGACAGACCACGACTTGAGGACCTGATACCTGGAAGGTGCCAACTATGGGTCTTCGACTACTGCTACAAGAAAAATGTGCAAAGGTCTTGGTAAAGCGAATCTATAATTATACGTCTTATTATTGACGTATCTAAAAAGTTCGCTGAAAAATGAGCACTATAGGTGTGCCGTTTTTTCTCTCCGGGCATTCGTACAGCACAAGCCGGGGAAAACTCGGGTGCACCTTGCACAGCACTATACCAGCCAAACCATATGAAACTCCTGTAGCAGCCACTGCACACGTTCTTGCTTCTGTTTTTGTTTAAAATTCTCCACATTCACTCTTCTTTTATTAAAAAAAAACTAATTGGAAGGTGCGCAGTTTTACCACATTTTCAAAACGAATTCGCCACTGTTTTGGAGGTCTGAATTCGCTGCGTATAAGTAAGGTGCACCTGTATCGTACAGGAAAAACAGGTGATATTTTCAAAACACCGGGTTATTGTCCTAACTGCTTGGCTCTAGTAACATTCTAATTTCTCTTTGCAGGGTTGGTATCGTAGCGTCGGTGCTCCTGTTCCTAGGCTTCCTAACTCTCTGTATCTGCTACCTAAAGAAAAGCCTAACAGCAACACTATCATTAGTGCAAAGTATACCTAATGACATGGTTATTATTAGAACTGGTAAGTTATTCAGACTCGCTAGCGTTATAGCAAGCGAAGTAAAAATGACATACTTTAAATAACTTATGGCTTTCTTTTCAGAAATGTATTAAATGCTGATTGCAGATGCTAACGTATTTCCCTTGCCTTATCGAGCAGAACCCCTGCTTGTCAAGGAAAATTTTAACTTTTTAAAATTGTTATTATTCATAAAAAATTTCCAAGGTCACCAAGAAGCACGGAAACATGGGCAATTGTTTGCATGCTTATGTAAACAGTAACATCACCATTAATGGAAGATATTAATGGAACATTCTAACATATTAATGGAAGAATTTACTACCAGATTTTTAAACTTTATGTCTTTGCGTCGGTCCAGTCGATTTCTCGCAAACCGCTTATCGCGTCAGGATCCAACTTGGTATGCGCTTTGCAGATTTTGAGTGCAGAATGCTGCTGAAATTTTCAGAATTTTCTGATAAGGGAAACACGACATTTTTTTAATGTTATCTCTATGCTAACTCCATGCGAAAATGTGGTATTTGTGGAAAATACGAACTGGAAAAATGAATATGAAAAAACTGAAAACTAAATGGCTCGGATATCGGTAAATAAATAAAGCTGTAAATGGAAGTAAATTCCGAAGGAATTTCCGGTATCCAATTCTTGGTTGTGTAAAAAAAAATACTATTTATTTTTTTTAACACAACCAAGAACTATGCTGGAATGGTTTAGGAGATGTTGGAACTAGTGGAGCCTCCTATACAAACACGTTAAAGAGAGAATTGCCATATTTCAACTAATCGCACCTAGAGCGCAGTAGGAGTTTTACTTAAGATTTTCTAATTATTTTCTGATTGGGCAATTTTCACTTGTAAATTGATAAAAGACGTAACATACAAGCGTAAATTGCCTGTCAAATTACCGTCTTACGTCGGAATGCAAAATTTATGATCAGAAAATGCATTAATATTCAGGCGATTTACGGTTATTAATTAATAAAAACTTAACATAAACGCGTAAATCATCTGTCAAATTACTGTCTTACAAATTACAGAATTTACGATAAGAAAATGTATTAATATATAAGCGATTTATGCTTGTAAATTAATAATTAACATAATATACAAGCATAAATCGCCTGTCAAATTACCGTCTTACGTAGGAATGCAATATTTACGATCAGAAAATGTATTAATATACAGGCGATTTACATTTGTAAATTAATACGTCGGGATGCAAAATTTACGATCAGAAAATGTATTAATATACAGGCGATTTACGCTTGTAAATTAATAAAAGACCTAATATACAAGCGTTAATCATCTGTCAAATTAATTACCGTCTTACGTCAGAATGGCATTAATTTTCTAATGCATTTCTTTCTTTGCCCATCTTAGTTCAAGACCCAAATGGTATAATTCGTCCTGAAGTGGCCCAGTATGCGCCGCAGAATCGCTTCGGAAAACCTCCAAGACAAGATGCATCGGAGCCAGAGACTAGTAACAGTATGTTACCATTGGACCCTGCATATCCTCCAGTCAGGGCTGTGACAACATCTAGCGCCCACATACAAAGAAATAGTCAGAACTTAGCTGAAATCATTATGCCACCAGGCTATATTGAACCTAGCAGTCAACCGGAAAGCTGAAAGTGAAAGCCGTCATGGTCCTATTTGTAGCAGTGTGTGTTTACTGTAGTTCACGTCTTAGTGTGTGCTGTGACTGGCACGGATTGCACTGGGAAGTGATTCAGCGACGCCATAGCAACCAGACTGGAGTTTAATTGAAGTAAAGCATGGAGTATGACTCATCTTATGTATGCACGGTTGGTAACGTAGGGTTAAGCAAGATTCAGTTTACTTATTTTTGTTATTTTGTTCTGACGGGATATGAGTTACGTGACAAAGAGATTACCTTACCTGTGAAATTTGCTGTACTGTGCTGCAGTTGGCCGTATCTTCTCGCAGTGTTTTGAAATTCATACGATTAACGGGAACAGGGGTGTAGTTATATAGGCACTGAAAAGGCCAAGTATATGTTTTGTATTAAAAATCGTAAAACCGCTAAAAAAAAATTAAAAACACTCTAGCTTTGCACTGAAACCAAAGGGTGTATCAGTCTAAAACTTTCCATGACGAAAAACACAATTTTAAAGTTCTGCAACAAAACTTTAGTTTTCTAAGAGGAGTGCAAACTTGAATGAGAGGGCAAAATTTTAAAAACTGGCTGTGACAGTGATGTAAAATAATTGGATTGGATTCGAAGAAAAATTTTGTTGAGATTAATGATCCGGACGAGAAACCAGGTTTCTTCCTCGAAACATGGATTTAATAAAATAATTAAATTTCTAATCCATGTACTGGATTCGTCCTCACCATAATAAAAAGTGGGAAGATTCACACAGATGGCGTGTTGGTTAAATTTGTCTATGAATTCACATAAATTGAAAAAGGTGACACTCGTCCTTTTAGACGTAGTTTTATTATCAAATATTATAGTTGTACATTAATTCAGATCAACTTCCCTAAAAGTTAAAAAAAAATAGGGAAATTGTTCTGAATTAATGTACAACTATATAATATTTGATAATAAAACTAGCTATACTATCAAAAAATAGTGAAACACTAGTGAAAAGAGTGAATGGTATTGAGCTAATAATGCAAGGTTAATTTTGATCTTTCAAGTCAACCCCTAGCCCAATTTTACTGACTTTCAAACTTAAATCTGCATATAAAACATAGAATGCATGTGCAAACTTTCAAATGAATCGGAAATCAGAATCAAACGTTATGTTATCGTGGAGACAGCTGATGAAAGACAGAAACCAGCACAGAATGATATAATTGTAATAATATAATCTGCTTGCTAGATTGCGTTAATGCTAGACTGAACCCAGATCCAACAGCCCATGGGTGTTTAATAGACGATTTATGGTACATACACTACTGCTCTTGTAAACTATTGCCCCTATCAGTCTATTGCTCCTAAGGAGACCCGCGGCTTACGAGGGATAATAACTCACCTAATCTACCCACTTACAGTAGTATTCATCCAGTTACGTAATATATACCAATGGGGCCATGTGCCTACGTCGCATCCATGATGGGGAGGTTGCCATGGGGAACCTTGGTTACAACCAGTGAAAACCGGACGTCGCTGCTTAGCACCCCACTAATGGTGAAAAGTGCATAAATTGACTTTGCTGCTGTGCGATACTGTTGCATTTAGCATAGGTTAAGTTAGTTTAATTCGATCGAATTTAACTAGTTGGGATAGAATTTTTTTTATTCGTGAAGCTGGGTTGCGTGGGGAGCTATGAAACGAGGTCTGATTTTCAGAGGAAGGTCAACCGGTGGCTGTAACTACTGTTATCCAGTTATCTAATTCGTATCAGTGGGGCAGCCTGCTGCCGTAATGTTTCTGTAAGGGGGGTAAACAATTCGTGAACTGAAAATATAATTTTAAGTTAATAAACATTTTTCTAACCACGAGTTAAATGTTGTTATTGTCTTCGAACAAGTTCCGAAATTAAAACAAATATTGTTACAGCGGATTGCGCCGTCATCCGCCAAGCCGGAAGCACGACGGGCAGCTGAAATTAAGACTTTTTCAACTCCCGACTCGTCTTATGTCTCTCTAAAGTAACATTTGAAAAGAAATTGTTTCGAGGTACAGGTTGTTTACCCGACCGAATTACCTAGTCGTTCCAGCTCAGCTAAACATAACAACGGAATAACGCATGTCAGAAAGTTTGTGAAGCTTCGTTTTATTCCTTCCCTCCAGTTTCCACTCTTTTCCATCTGTACGAATCTGTAAGAACACGAAAAAGACTCATTGTCCCTCCTTGTTTTTCACAATGAAAATTATGTTGTTGAAATAAGACGACAATAATTCTAGTTACGTGTCCCATGCGACAACTACTTCCCCCTTCCAATCTACCACCCCTGCTCCCAAATTGAAGAAGAAGAAAAAATAAATGCTCCTCACTTACATCAGCCAGTGGTTCATTTTGTACAACGTCTGCTTGCTCTGTATTATTTTTCGTTATGAGATTGATTTGCACTCAAAATTAATGGGCGGGAAATGCCCTAATCTTCACAAAATCCATTTTGTGGATAAATGAACGGCGGGAGAAGAAAATGAGATACGTCTTGAATTCTGTGAGATGCAGCGAAGATCCAACAGAAATTTAAGCAGTGAACAAATTCTTTAGGTCTTCTTGGATTGTAATGAAGGTTGTTAAAAAGATGCACGTTATAAGCGTGTACCACTTTGTAAGAATCCGTAACTCATTTATTTTTCTTAGACTTTATATGCATTACTGAACGGTTAGAGCTCTCTTTGAGGGGTACCACATTCTTTGATCACTGGATCGATAATATGTGCGTGCTAGAGAATAAGAACGTTCATTTCGAGTGTCATTTTTAGTCTTCTGTAAAGCGCAAGCTGGGGAGACTATATCAACGATTTTGTCCGTCCGTCCATCACCTTTTTCAACAGTAGTCAAGTGAATTTGAAAAAAACACGGCAAATTAAAGTGTCGTTGCTGCCTTTTTACTAATGGGTTTTTTCGTCGTAACTCAATGCAGTAATAACATTTATTATCATGTATCGTATTTAACATTAGACATGTCACATTTAACATGCCTGCTTCTAATAGCTTAAAGATTCCTTATGTCCAAGGCAGCATGAAATCTCGATACCGTATTGTATTAAAGCGGCAGCTTAAAGTTAGGGTTTAAAAGCTGAAAATTAGACCTAAACTCGAAAACTAGGCATAAATGATGAAAATTAAGCCTAAAATCGATATAGAGCGCTGTTACAGTGCGTGATAGATGTGTGCGCCCCATCAGTGGTAGAGGTGTACAGAAAACCAGTTGCAACTGGGTAGTCGCTGCCCCCACTAGTTTATCACTTTATCACTGCAACCTGTATTTAGTAAAGCGTGGTGCGAAGCAGAGTGATGGGCTTTTCACCCTGTGCGGGCGTTATTTCTGTCTGTCTGTATCAGCGACATAATATTATAGCCTAACATTTTAATCCATGATCTGATTTATTTACGACTTTCCACATCGTTTATTTCCATTCGTGGCTTTAAATTCATAAGTCAACGACAAAATTGATTAAATTCCATACTGGATACAACGAGACTGGTAAAAGAAATGAATCAGGCGGCCACTGGGAAACTTCTAGAGGTATGTGTAATAAAACATAAATTTACGATTCACAACATCGGAATCTTCGTCAAATATACTACAGAAGATGTACAAATGATGTCATTAGGGATAACCAATAAAAAATATATAATTCTGTAATATGTATGTTTATGAGGTTTTGATGTTGAAAGTAAACGAGAAGTTTTAGGCATTACGACACCTTCAGATTTAATATAGCCAAACACTAACATGCAACAGGTTAAGAATAAGTCAAGACCAGGTTGTACATGAGCTTAAATGTATACAGTGGCTTAATATACCAACATTTTCTATTGGGTAGCCCTAATGATATCATTTGCATGTACGCATTTTGCAGTTCATTTCACGAAGATGGCATATTGTGAAACAAACATTTATGTTTCATTGCATATTACTCAAGGAGTCTCCCAGTGTGCACCTGGTTCATTTCATTACAGTTCGTTAAAAGGTTTCTGGATTTCGACTCTCAAACATGAGGGGGAAAAACACTTTGTTATTTGAAATTTTGACTTGACCTCGGGAAAAAAAAGAAAGCATTCACGGAACATCATAGACCCTAGGCACACATATCCCGTTTTTCTTTTAATCATAGACAAAGTCAACCAGTACATGCCAGCGTTATGAGACTTCGTGACCCTCTACTGATCTTGGTAATAATATAAAGTCAAAATTTAACACATGAATGTTGCAGAACATCCCTTAGCTTATTTCTTTAACTTTAATTTATATAAATTAAAATATAATCTAGAGTTTTCTTCCACGATTTTCATCATACCGCTGGTTAAGGTGAATAAGAAAACTATACGCTAAAACCTTGCCTTTACAGGTCGTAATTAATCATTTCCATTAAAAGACACTTAGATAATTTTAATGAGTCGACGTAATAAAGTAACGTTACGTGTTACTTGTGTCTTCCATCGAGCATGGTTGTGTATCTACTTGTTGAAGACTGTTAAATCATTTTAAAATGTAAGTAAAATTACTGGAATGAGCAGAAATGCTGAAAATATTTGTTGTGCCTCTTGTATGTTTTATGCCTATGGACAGTGGCGTAACGTACAGGTAGGCTAGGTAAGCATTGCTTACGGGCCCCTGCAACTTGGGGGGGGGGGGCGCCAGGCGTCAAAATATGAAAGTGGATAAAATCATTGAGATTTTCTCATTGAGAAAAGCATGCCGAAAGTATCGCCTTAAAAGCCTCAGGTAGTGAACTAGCTATGGTATGTTAATGTGAAGTTTAAAGTGCAATATGTTATAAGCATGTCCAAATTCCCATTTTAACAAGTGTAATAATGTAGCTACCAAGCAAAGCTTATAATAATTCGATAGTTAAGTAGGCAAAAAAATACCACACGGACATGTTTTTTTTTATACATCTTTTCGAACATTATTGTTCGCTTGCATTACGAAGTAATTTTTGGGCTGAAAAATTGTTGGTTGTTCGGGTAACGTAAACCAAACAATGTACAATATGTGTTTTATTTGGACCAAGACAGTCGAAGAGTGTCATCGACTTTTTCCCCCCCCCCCCCCCCCCCACCCCCGGGGGGCGGGCCCGACCATAAATTTTGCCTGTGGGCCCAGAGACACTTTGTTACGCCACTGCCTATGGATTAATGTTTGAGCCTTGCTTATCTCTCTTAGCTATACTTGGCACTACGACAATTAAAAACAAAGGACAGAAATGGTAAATATTTGTGGCGTTTCCTCTTAGGGTAATCAAGGGAAGTTAGCTGAGGGTCGTATTAGTAAATCTGATAGTCTGTGTTCGTCTCCTTGTTTCCTTCAACGTAAACCTAATGGGAAAGGCACCTCTTGATTGATGGGTATCCTTTACCTTCCGATCATTCTCCTTCATTAAAACTTACTTAATGAGTTAGAAAAGTTCTCACGACAAATATTATTTGTCGCAAGTTTACAAATATTTACGATATTCTCACGGTAAAAATTTACAGAAAGATACCTCGTGTATTTTTTTGCGTAGCGTATTTTAGCAGGAATTTATTTTCGAATATGCTGCTGCAGTATTAATGACTAAGCTATAAACAAACAAAATTTACTTATTTTTTGAAAATAATAGAAATGAAATATTGGTGATACAGCAGAACGACACGCAAAAAAAAAACCCACCAGGTTGGAACCTTTATCAATGAATAATTAATTTTTCTTGAAAACGTGCAATAAATTAGTCTTAAATCTAGGCTACACTACACAAGCTCATAATAAAATACGTGAGTTACTTTCTCAGTAAACTTTTCCCAATACAGCTGTACTCATAAGCACGTGTTTTCACCTATTGGTTCGTGATAGGAAATTATTTTAGAAAGGTTCATCTGTTTTTCGGGTATTTTTGTTACGAACAAGTAGCAATCCGACATTACAACAACGGTTTAAGTTCATTTGTTTCTTAACATGCCCTGCCCCATTTGTGAAAAATCAAAATTAAAACAACAAATTTCCATTGAAAAACTAGAATATGTGCCATTTATATACTTCTGATTGGCGGAAACATTGCGTAATTGTTACAGAGCTCTTGCAACGTCTGGTAAGGATGTTACTAAAGTAAGGTACATCAGCTGAATAAGCCAAGATTCAGGTGACTTACAGCTATGAAAACATAATTTAAAACGATGTACTGATTTCGAAGTGATAGAATTTCAGCATCTTTTTCAAACGAAGTTGTATGAAATTAATAGCGTAGGTAAAGCCAAGAAAGCATATTAAAGTATAAATACCATGCTGGCCTTTTAGTTCTGCACCAATAACACTGCATTCATGTAAGTAGTATTTCTAATCAGTATTTGTGTTAGAAAAAGAACTTAGGTCACTAATTTGCTATGGCGAACAAACAAACATTCTTGTAGCAAAAAACTAACATCCTCTACTTCGATTTCGTCAACAAGAAACGAAGATCAAATGTTGAAAAATTGGAAAGTTGAATTTCAATTAGCTAAAATTCTTTCTCTTCATACCGGAAAACTAATTAATTATTTTATTATTGTTTTTATTTTACATTGTGATAGAACCCAATAGTATTCTGATCCGATGTTTATGAAGGGCAAGAAACGAGATGCAGCATGATGAAACTGCACCTTCCAATTAAATCACTGCAAAACCTTCGTGATTCGTAATGTTAGTACACCACACTAAGTTTTTCCTTCAAAGGGTTGAAAGGGTTTTAGCAAGCGTTAAACTTTTACCACAACAATATTATACGCATAAAGCGTTTTCGTGCCGAGTTTACCAACATGACAATTTATTTCATTTACTATTATATGTTTACTTTTGCAAACGATTTCATCTCGATATTGACATTAGAGGAACATGGGCGTCACCATTTGCAATGAGAATATATTTCCCAGTTTTACGGTCTTAGTAAATCTATTTGCAGGCTTACAGATAATCTCAGATCATCGTTTATCCTATTTTGAAATGAGATTTTTTGTGTGTTACAATGAGCATAAGGTTAGTTTGGAAAGTACAGTGCATAAAAAAACACCTTCGAGAAGATTCCTGTGATCCCATTCCTACTCGTTTTTCAATTGTGTGTGTCAGGGTAGAAATCTCACAGGAAATACCTACATGTAAATGAGGAAAACTGTTCAAATTGTTAAATTTTACGAATTAGGTCATGCAAAGTTAAAAAAGTGGTTCTCGGGCACAGAAAGTTGAAAACTGACGAGGGATGAGGCCTTTTTTTTTTATTAATACATTCGGTTCTCGGACACAAAAAGTTAAAAACTGACGAGGTTTTAACACATTTTGTGGTAAAAAAAACCTTTTTCGTACTGAAGTTCATTTTTATTAGACGAACAAATCGTTACTATCAAAGTTGTGTTTGACGTTTTCAAATGGTTAACTTACACTTAAATCCGGCTTAAAATTCCCCAGTCCCATAAGGTTTTTGTCCCACATTCAGTTTTCACCGATACTAACGCCATCCTGAATTACCGTTTCTGTAGTTTTCAGAACTAAAACAAACGAACACACCAGCATACGTGTATGTCACGACACGTTCGTCTTCCGAAAGCAATCCATCCAAATAGTAATTTAGGCTTTTATTTCTCATCAAAGCAAAGATATTACTTCAAGGGGAAGGTGTTAACTCCTCACATTAAAAAAAAAAAGAATAGCGAGCGGATTATAGTATTGCCACAACAGTAGTGATGAGACCAATTAATGCCGCGTCAATTATTTTTATTTCAGACAAAAAAAAATCGATGTGGGAGGGCCTGAGAAATATTTTTTTTTTTTACTTTGCATGGCCTTAGGGTTGCAAGAATAATTTGTTATCAGGCCAGTTTTGCTCTGAGTTTGTATTAACAGAACATGTTCATACTCACTTCAGAACATGTTCATACTCACTTCTGAACATGTTGGAAGCTGCATGAAACCCAACGCATATTTTTTTCAGCTTGAATCACACCTTTTAGTGGACACGTGTTATGTAGTCTACTGGAGCGTTCATTGACACCGAAATGTAATATTTATTGTTGAATTGCATATTTTTTGTGTTGGTAGGTTTGTTTGTCAGTGTGTTTTTAATTAGCCATGCCAGAAAACTGTTTTAAACAATACAGCTGTTGAAGCCAGACTGTAATCAATTACTAAACGACAGCAAAACACTAATATAAGCAGAAATGTTTTTTTTTTTTTAATGTAGACTGTGGAACAGTAACATGAAAATGCCACACTAAAGTGTGGTTTTGCCATAACTGTATAATTTCACTAGAAATTTTCGGACAGCTTCGGCTACTTATAGTTTATATTTATGGTAGTCTGAAACAAAATATGATGAAACCATACGAAGTCTGATTTGCATTACAAGGTACATTAGTATTAATTACTGTTCTTATAAATTATGAATTTCAAAGGTGTTGATGAATTTACTTGCAAACATGTTTTGCATACTGCTTCATGATTGGTGCGTACCTCTGACCCCATTTATATAAGAATAAGTATTTGCGCTCATTTTTAACAATATTGATAAGTTTAAATAGCTTTGCAACGATTGTTTTTGTTTAAACTGACGTTTAGTGATTGGTGACGTCCTGGAAAGTAAGAACAAAACAAGTTTTTGGCAGCACATTGCTACTCTGATCATGACAGCTTGTAACTTGACATGCATTGTAATATATGAGTCGATTAGTCCCTAGCTGGAAACTAATTTTCATAAATAAAGCTAATTTGACTAAATCTTGTTTTTATTCGATTCTCTTGTGCCAGAAATAAACTTAAAGTGACCAGCCTCATTATACAACCAGAACTCTGCCATACGTTCCCCCCCCCCTCCCCCCAAAAAAATTACTAACAGGGGCGCCGAGATTCGGGTGTGCATCTAAATTTAGGAAAAAAGTCTTTAAAATTTAGTGCTTATATTTACCCTCCCCCCCCCAAAAAAAAATGTCACCAAATTCATCAACTGACAGAAATAGTCACGCATTTTCCACCCACTGACCCATAAATCCCCACCCAAATACGTAGCAATTCAACCCATACCCGCCACGTGACTGATAAACCATCGTGAAGGAGGAAGCAATTAGTAAAAACATGGGTAATTAAGGGCTTCATTTGACTGGCAGATTTTTCACTTACAAGATACTGACGTTAAAAACGTAAGCAAAAGTACTCAGGACCACAGGGCAGGACCAGGAAAAAATTACGTGTAGAAGAAGAAGACGAAAGATGCAAGCATCTAAGGAAAAGTTAGTGATAAACAAGAAGGTCGTACGTAGTTGATGAATTTTCCCTGGACTGTGTGCATTGTGCGATGTGCAGCAGTCATCGAACAGCTGCACTAGGATTGCATATGTTATTTTACTCGGGATTTCCTATTATTTTGTGACGTCTTATGCAGTTACACTAAATCCAAATATCGTGTTAATGTTCTAATTATTTCCTCTCTGGCTTTCTCTTCTAATGGTATGTATAGTTGGTGTTGAAAGCGCGGTCCTAGTATACGATCAGAACTGAGGAGGGTTAATGCTAAGTTCATTGAATGACCCTCTCAACCCATCTACCCTATTCGGCATGCAGAGTGTGTCGTTACGAATCCACAGGCCTATTTCCTATGGGTCACCGAGTTACACTGTACACGAGGAAGTTCTACGCGTTGTAGACGTCTTAGTGGACAGTCTCAGGAAACGGTAACCTTATACCCTACAAATCACTGGCTTCAAAGTTGGTTCAAGGGATGATTTGTTTGGGTACGGTAGTGAACAAGCATTGGGGTACAAATACTGTTGTTTTGTATAATACATTTCTCCTCCCTCTTTCCTCTCCTCCCATCGAGTTAGGTTGAAGTGCATAAGTTGTCTTGGCACAAAGCCTAGTTTCCATCTGGACATTTTATGCCAGTTGAATAATGCAGTAGGGCAACAGCACACGCATGATTACCTGTCTTTGTGCAGTGGAATCTACGTAGTTGATACTATGATCACAGGAAGGGAAACATGAGTCCTTGTAAGAAGTAGGGTACACAACCCTCACAGACTGACGTTGCCATTCTGCAGACAAAATTGGAGCTGTCACTCTTGAGAAAGTAGGATTAAGAAGAAAAAGAAAGGTAAAAATGTGAAATAGGAAGGTCGGGTGCAATAGAGGAAACAGAGGGATTGATTGATTAATTTTTTTATTGAGCATAAATAGTCCGACAACCATGCGCTCACAGTTACTTAAACCTAAAGCCAACTACTGTAAACAAAACAGACCAAAGCGGCCACACAGTCACACTAACAAAACACACAATCCCTTCGGCTCTAACATACGCTCAGAGAGAGAAACGCGAAAGGAGCAAAAGCCACAAGACAGAAAACAGTAAACAGACGATCAGTTGAAACGACCAGTGGCCTTACAAAAACCAAGAGTCTGAATAACGAAAGCCTACGCGTTCCAACATAAGGAGGTGGAGACCCCAAAGAGAGGGATACAATGAGGTCAAAAACAGATGAGAGAAAAATTAAACAAAGCAACTGTAAGGTACAAGTTGTAACAAGAAGAGCAGTGACAAAAGAAGGTATACTTAAATAAACTAATGTTGTGCCTTTGTTATGTAGAAACACAGTAGGTTATACTATTCAAGTGAAGTAGGGAAAAATGGCCTGAGTTACTGGCCTACAAGGGGGATTGTAAAGGTGAGGGAGTTAAGAGTTGCGACGGTGATTTTGTAGCACCGTCCCATAGTTGGGGGATTGCATGTTGTTTTGAATTCATCAGCATGAAATTTAGTGATTTGACCTGTTGGTTGACATATTACAATTTACCGTAATTGAAGCATGTGTCAATTACGGCAAATTGTAATATGTCAACCAAAAGGTCAACCTAGAATACCCATTGATGCCGTAATTGAAGCATATGTCAATTACGGCATCAATGGGTATTCTTAAAAATTACCGCGCCCATGGAACAACTTGTTATTTTTTTTTGAGTTTGACTATTTTGACAAAATAATACCCATCGGCAGTGGAGTGCACAGGAGAGGGCATTGCCCTTGCCCTTTTCAGAAAAAATGTCCTTTTTGACCTTTTTGTAAAAGAAATATGCCCTATTTTGGTTTTCTGAACCGATGAATGGTGGTGCTGCAGCCAGAGACAGGGCCTAGAGCCCCAATAAAGGAAGGGCAAAAAGAAGGCCATGAAAGGGGTACAAAGTTGCATAAAAGGTAAAAAAGAGCGACAAGCTTAAAAAAAGGGTAAAAAGTAACGACTGACGAGCAAAAAAAAAAAACGTCCCCAGAAAAAAAAACCTCAGCATGCAAAAGTAGCCCCTTCCTTCTCGATGGTCTGTGCAGTGGACACTACTGCCCATCAGTACAAATATAATTCATTACTAGACCTAACTAAGTAAAAAGGCCTATCTGGGCCACGTTCGTCATGAATTACAATTGTAAATTTATTTTTTATTTTCGCTATTAGAGCTAAGGCAATAAACTTTTTTTTACAAATCACTCATTATCGGTAGTTTCCATTACGATTTATAGCACTCAAGAAACTCACTATGAAATAAATAAACAAAAAAGTTGTAGTTAATTAGAAACAAATTTGATTGTAGTTTACGTTCACGAGACATGTGTTTGTGTTTTGTACAAAATTATGTACAAACCACAAAGTTATGTTCCATGTGGTTGGGGTTGGGAGGGGGGGGGGGTTTGAGGCTGAATGGCGCATCGTCAGCTAAGTCATCAGTCCTAACTCAGTCACAGTGCAGTGATCCGGGCTGTCACTGCCCACTGCACCACACATTATAGATGTTAAACAAACCCCAAATCTACAGCTTATCATATATCTGTACCTCCTTCAAAAATTTAAAAACTCCGGACAGGAGAACAAACTCATCACTCAATTGACGCGCTAAGTCTTATGGAAGATGGAAGAGGCGAGGAACATCATTAAGAGTGTTCGACATTCCACAAGCACATGATGGACCGTAAGAGGCCGGTGACAACAATGACAATATTGTGTTGTTAAAAAAAAGACACTCAAGCTCGACGCATAAAACGTTAAAAACACTGGTACCTAATATTTCGGAGCAATATGGGGGTTGGCTCCATTTTCAAAGGTTAAAAACAAAAAATAAAACAAACTCACACACTCAACAACCACCTTACCAGGTCGCCATGT
>JAHWFP010038985.1:106125-117193 GCA_023313725.1 Lithobius niger | reverse complement strand
CTGTGATTTTAATGTTTTACATTTGAAAATGGAGACAAGTTTGCAATCTTCGAAATATAAGGTGCTTTTTAAATATCGTATAATGTGTGGTGCTCCATGTGTTTTTAAAAACTTGTTTCCGATTAGTCAGTGCCAATCATTGACTTTATGAGGAGTAAACAGATCGGAGAAGTAAAGAAATGTCAGAAGTCTATACTCTGAATTGCAAATGCAACGATTGAATTTATGAGGACAAAATAAAAATATCGGATAAAAAACGATCAGACATCTAAGATTCTTCAATGCCAACAATAGACTTTATAAGTACACCCACGATAAACAAATCAAAGAAAGAAAAGAACATCATATGTCTCTGGCTCGTCGATGCCAACTACTGACTTTCTGAGGACACAATAAATAAATTGGAGAAAGAAAGAAATACCAGACGTCTCAGATACGCCAGCGCCCACGACTGACTTTATGCGGACACAGTAACGAATCGGAGAAAGAAAGAATTCTGAGTTGTTTTTTCCTTCTCCAATTCGTTTTGATGAAACTGAGAAAGATAGACACCTGACATTTCTTGCTTTTTCCAGTTTGTTCACTGTGTCCTTGTTCACTGTGTCCTCAAGATAGGTTAACTCTCTATCTTGCAACTTCTAAAATAAAATAGAAATAACAACAAAGCAAGCCCGCATTAAATGGACACGTGATAATGACCATGTTTGTCATTTCATAACCAAACTAGCAGCAGAGCGTAAGAATAATGACAAGCTGTCATTCGGCAGTTTACCTAAAGCTTATACTCCTGTTCGTGAATTGTCATTTCCATGTTCGGGCTGGGTGTGTTGAAGTGGACGCATTTAACAAGATAACAAACTCAGTTCTCATCATGTTGATTCGCTTTCATCGAATCACTTGTCGAACGGGGGTCATTCTTCTTATGAAAATTCTAAGGGCTTACGCAGAATAATTGCAATTTGTTTGAGAACATCTTTTGTTGCAAACACAACTGATTAAACGTTTGGAAATTGAACCAGAAACAACAACTACAATTTGTTACGGCAAACCCAAGGCGTTAATCGGCCTTGACACAGCCGTGTTGTTCAGTTAACAAGCGTTGAGAAAATATTACGGGTGCCAATAATGCGTCGACATTCTTCAGGCACGATTAAATATTTGACCTCAAGTTAGTTGTTTGGATAAAAGCAGTGCCATCGAAGCAGATCTTCGACAGTACACTAAGCAATGAAACACGGTTGCCAGCCATGGCATAAATAACAACCATTATCACTCTGAAGCTGAGACACGCACATGGGGGAGAGGGGCAGGAGGGAAGCAGGCGGGGAGTGGGAAGTATGCCCCTTTCCCAGTGGCAAAGCTGACACTTGTAGGAGCGGCAGTGTTAGGGCGCGTTTACGCAAGGACAATTTTCTCGCTTACTAGCTTTTACTTGGTCAATACTAAATCTGCTGGCTGCTTCTCGCCTTTGTCGGAGAATGCGACTTTCAAGTTGTGTATACGTGGTAACCATGGCAACAACGCGGACGCAAGTTTTCTCCTCGTGCCTCGCGACACGACGTACAATGCGTGCAACATGACAGCGTTGATTTATGACAACAAGAAAACAATTTTTACTGCAGTACACGACGACGGACAGATTTCTGAATGCCGGTATTCGAATGTTTGTCCTCGAATCGATAACTCCGAAATGGACGCGATATTGAATTTTGAATTCTCGCTGCGAGTAGCTATTTATTCTACCGTCGTTTGATCACTGCTAGAAGCTCTTTTTTCACCGAGAATAGCAAATTTTGGAAATAGCGTGAAATGGCAACAATGTTGTAGCAATGTTTAAAATGACTGTTGCACTTTGTTCTTTGTCTGTGTTGTTATTTGTAATACATTTAATTTGTTGTCTATTACCACATTCATTTAATATAAACGGGAAATTAATCGTAAATAAATAACGGTTGCCTAGCAAATAGCTTTCGACGAGCGAGAAGCACTTACAGTGCCAAAAAACGCAAAAAAAGGACAAAAACAGTTAGGAAAGGGGTGCTAAGAGGTCCAGAAAAGGGTACAAACTAAGAAAGGGTACAAAGACGGGCTGAAAAGGGTTAAAACATACACACACAAAAACAAAGGTCCACAGAAAACAGTAAGTGCCTCTCGGGGGCCTGGGCCGTCCCTGCACTGAGTGAAGGACACACAACAAACCTGCTAATAAACTCATACACTAATTATGCAGTAATCATACACTAATTATATTTCATTGACATGATGAAATGACCGGGACTGGGACCAAAGTCATCCTGGGCACTACACATGCGCTCATTCATCTGAACCATCTCACCATTCAACAACAAATAAACATAGTCGAATCAACTTCTTTTTCAACTGTTAAGGTTATCTCGTGATAGTAAATATCTTGGATCTTTTACATGACACAGTCGAAATGAGCACAAGGGTATTCTTCCGATGACCTTCTCTTCCCGCACACACAAGAAGAGAGCGTCATTACCGTTAATCAACATGACTGTTGCACAATTCGCCTGACAACCAGACCATACGGTTGCTCTCGAGGTATGTTTGTGTACAGTGTGTTCCATTTTCAGTTTTCGGAAAGTTTCGACTTACCCATTATTGATATCAACTTCTATGTAACACACACGGCCGAAACTTAGAGAACGTAGGTTAGGTATTAGCAAACAAATCTCGGAAGAACTATCAGTGGAGCAGAGTGAGTAAAGCGTAGTCTAAAACATCAAAATATCAAATTGTACAATATTGGTTGGTTGGATGGTTACACTTTTGTAGTCTGGGTCATGGCTGTAATACAGATATCAAACGAACCGTGAGAACCATAAAGCATACGCGACTCGGTTGCACAACATGGAGACCGAAAGCACCGCTGATTCGGTTATTTTTCCTGGTGCCGTGTTCTGTCACCCCGATAGAGGAAAACAAGCCAAACAGCAAAACTCGTAAACTAGAAATAATTTACAATTTCCACAATTTTATTTAGACACTCGGATGAATTACACCCTATAATTCAAAGCAGTAAAAGTTGGCTATATTGTTCAAGTAGCTTATTAAAAGAAAAACACGCAGGGAATTACACAATTAGGCCGCCATCTTGGAACCCAAAATTTTCCAAAATGTCAGCCGAGTTGTGTACTGCTTTCCCTGCATGTTTCATCCTAAACATCCTAAAGCTTCCCCATCAGAACTGCCAGAAATTGACTGCCTGAAAAAGGAAGAGTAAAATTCTGGGTGTGCAGCACCGAAATACATCGCCAAAATATCCTTCTCTAAAATATCCGTACACCAAAATGTTACCAAAACTTTTAAGGAACTAAGGATCATATTGTCGTGTTGGTTGTCCATTTTTAATTGCATTTTTATTTTATTTTAACTTGGGACCAAATTGTCGTAGGTGGTCTTTTTTCGTCGGGACCGAGTTTTCAGGACCGAATTGTTGGGGACCGAATTGTCGCATGCCCAAATAATTGTCTGCCACCCCTCCGAACAGCACTGTTTTCAAGGCTAAACTACACAAATAATATCCAGTTAGAAGCTACGGCATATTAAAAAATGCCAGCATGAACGGGAATGACACTGCTTGTAGACAAAGCCACTTGAAATAAGAAAAAAAAGTGGATGTTTTTAAAATGTTTGGTAACTGTGGCATGCAGATTGGGATTGCCTGTCTTCTGAACAACTTATCTATCCAAAAGCACCCAAGAAGTGAAATATAACAGTTCTGTCTGTATCAAAACAACGGCTACTTACTGTATGCCTCAAGGGGTCGGTGCTCGGGCTAAATTTATTTAAATACATGATCTTACAGATAAAAACTTCATTGGTATCATTTACTTGCATGCTGATGATACTGCACTTGTTTACTTAGCGAAGTTTGCTCCTGAATATCTAACTGATACGAAGGCCGAATACCAAATCCTTGCAAAATGGTTTACGAATGATCCCCACAATACCAAAAGCAGAAAGAATTAGTGTATTAGTAGTAAACGCAGATGCAGAGCGGAGCCAACATTTGGTACAGCTAAGGATGAGAGGTGAGCATTAGTGTTGAATCCATAGTGTTTCTTCTTTATTACTAAATGAAAAGCCTGAAATAAATTCAGGCATGCAGCAGAAGCAAGTTTCCTCCTCTCCTACTCCATCCTCCAAACCCCTCATCCAAATCCTCTTATCCCACCGGCACCCTCCCTCCTCCCTTTCCCCTACCCCGATAAACATGGGTAGGAATGGTCCCATTCCTCTCAACTGTGCAAACCAACAAACCTCTGCACTTTCAATAGAACACACGTCCGACTCACGAGAAAACCAACTATACGCGTATGGAATATTGTTGCAGGAAACCGATGTGCCACAGAGAGCCACGTCTCCACAACTTACTTCGATGGTTTATGCTGTAACCAGAGACATGCCAAAGAATAAGGTCAGAAACGCCACCCATACTTTTACATAGTCTTGTAGCACCAATATTACTAAATTTGGCCTCGATTCTTATGCCTACATCATTGTAATGCGTGACTGTGGCAAGAGGATTGACTCATTGGTCAACAATGTTACAATAATGAATGTTTTAAAGTAGGTAAGCCCTTTGGTGTAACAACAGTTTTAGATAATGTGGTGGAAATCCCACAGGTAACGAATAATTTAATCTCAGTGTCTAGGGTAAGTGAGTCGTGAGTGAACAGGAACATCCTACTGCAGGTTATCCATTTCCGCCAATGCATATGCCCAAATTCATTAATATTATTCGCCAAGATAATGAACTATTTACATGATGAGGATGTTATCAATATACCTAGCCACGATGATGAAATGTGAAGGTTAACTTTGCCACTAGTCCCCCCATATACTTAGTCACGTGGATGCTGCCTCACATCACCACAATTTTCTCCAGTCTACCCTTACTTTCGTCCCCGTACAGAATATTGAACCGCTAAGGAATTATGTACTCACTCAGAGTAAGGATGAGAGGTGAGCATCGGCTGTGGTATTTGAGCCCACTTACCCACTAGGTGATCCTAACCTAATGCCTTACACTGTCCAGGTTTCCCATTTAACTGTGTTAATGATGATTACGTGCACAGTATTTTACATCTTGTTGACATAGAAGACTGACTGAATGGTGTTATACGTCCCCCAACTAGACAATGATAGCCTTTTTCCTGTCGGATCTACCCTTACCCGATACCAACATACGTACAGTCATGGAGATTACAACGCAGACTACTACACCTCAGTATCTGAAATGTCTTTTGGTATAAACAAACTACATGATCGCTTGGGCCGTGTGGCATATTCCAGACTTTTGAAAATGATGAAGGTTCACTGCTTTCATTGTCCAATAATTGTGGAAATACTGAATAAAAATTGCTTTACTCTCTTGGCTTCCAAAGCGAAGCAGTTATCCCATAAGAATTGTAGATGGAATTAATGTGATGGGGTATCTTAGATTTATGGTCGAGTGATTTTAGCTGACCTTGTGCACTCTCTATCAGCCAGTGTAGCCATCTATAACATTGTGGATGCGTTCTCCCGTCATAACTTTACTTTTGTCCTGAAGGAGAAATCAGAGTTGTCTGATATTTTGATACGTCAACAAAACAGAATCGGGAAAATATTAGGCAAATTTTTAACAGACCACGGTTTTCAGTTCTCCTCGTGGAAATTGCAAGATTTCTTCTACCGGAACGGCATGGGATACGTTAGGAGTGCCAAACGTGTCATAGAGTGTCGTAGAGCATAGTATGTATTTTCTTATGAATCTTATGAGATGCTACCTCAAGAGCGCTAATCTATACTTTCCCCTTTCTGGGCCCTAGCAGGCCTTGCAATACCCCATATCCACAATCGTATTGATAGTGTATCCTGGCATTAAGAAAGAGAAGAGAAATAGGAGATGTTTCCAGCTCAGCTTCTGGGTCCCATGTGATTTTATAATCATTAAACATTGTACATTCTTACAGGCGTGCAAGTGCTCGACTTAATTGCCATTGGCTAATACATAATGCGCACCAGAAATTACATTGTCTGCCACGCCACTCTTGGCTAAAACGACAATAATGAAAAATACAAGTAAATGTCTATGTAAATGATTACAGTTTTAAAGTGATAATTCAACTTGCAACATTTTACACCAACAATGGCGCACGAAACGATTCAATTCCAACATTACATTTCTCAGGATTTGAAACAAAGACAGTGGCGCATCTAGGCAGGGGAAATCTAAATTTTAACTCCAAACAGGGTCGAAGGAAGGTAGGGAAGGCCAGGCCAAGGAATTATTTAATGGGTTGCCAGTGGTCATGTTGCGCGCTCCACTGCCTCGAATTTATTGCCTCAATTATTGTAGTACATTTTGTTGTGTACTAATAGTTATTAGTATTAAAAAAAAAAACACTTAAGTGTATAAAATACGAATGTAAAATTTAAAAGACGTAATGCTCTAAAGGAATAGACACAAGTAAAAGATATGCAAGCTATCAGTGTCGCAATAATACGTGTAAAAGAACATCCAGCATCCCAAGAACAACTGGAGATTCTTTTACACGTATTAGGGGGGGGGGGAAATGAGGCTTAATGGCGCGTCGACAGCTTGGTCATTAGCGCCAACCTCAGTCACAGTGCAGTGGTCCGGGTTGCCACTGCACCACACATTACAGAGATATTATTCAAACCCCTAACCTAAATCTTGTCATACATCTGTACCTCCTGCAGAAATTGAAAAACACCGGACAGGAGGACAGACTTATCGCCCAATTGACGCACAATGTCATGCGGAAGATGGAAACGACGACGAAAACCATCAAGATGGCAACAATCAACAAGGAAGTGCCGGACCGTAAGTGGCCGCCGACACCAATAACATTCAGGAGGGTCAACCCCCCGCAAAAGGAAACAGTGAGTAAGTCGAGTGTGACCAATGCGCAAACGGGCCAACACCACCTCCTCACGGCGACTGCGGCGACACGCCGAGTGCCATTCCTCAACAGTGCCCTTAATAGCTCGTAATTTATTGCCGTCCTGTCCATCCCACGAGGCTTGCCAAAAAACGTGTAACCTTAGACGCAGAGTTGGAAAAGCGTCCGAGGGAACAAGGCTGAGATCCCTTCCGAGAGGGCCAGAAAGGGCCCCTTTTGCTGCAGAATCCGCTTGCTCATTTCCACCTATCCCAACATGGCCCGGGATCCAGCAGAAAAGCACGGTTTTCCGCTGGCCAGGCAAGCGGGAAAGCAAAGCTTGGACACGTTGTGTCAAGGGGTTCCGTGGATTGTAAGTCGCCAAGGACTCCAGGGCACTCATGGAATCGCTAAAGATAATGAAATGCGTGCCCTGAAGGCCAAGGATCCATTCCACCGCCAAACCGAGAGCCAAAAGCTCTGCAGAAAACACGTATTAGTGTGACGCTGATGACTTACATGTCTTTTTCTTTTATCAGTTCCTTTGAAACATTAAGTTTTGTAATGCTTACCATCCGTATTTTTTACACTTAAGCGTGTTTTTTAATACCTAAAATCTATCATATTTTTTCTTGGAGATATTTCAAGTAAAGTGAATAACTAGAATTTTTATAATAGGTAATCGCGATATGAGATAATTGAGATAAACACTTTTTGAGATAAATCAGTAACAATAAAACAGCGTTCAAAAGGCCTTGGTCCTTGTTAATACCTATGTTTTAATCTATGAGAGCTGAAAATCGGTTCTCTGGTTCGACAACTAGGTGGAAGAAAAATTTCCCCAAGAAAAAGAACAACAACAACTACAATAATTTTTTAGTCACATGAAAACAGTGTTCAAAAGGCCTTGGTCCTTGTTCATACCAATGTTTTAAGCTATAGAAGTTGAAAATCGATTCATTGGTTCCAGCTTGGTTCGATCTCTAGGTGAGAGCAAAATTTCCTCAAGAAGAAGAACAACAACAACAAGAATATTGTAATCACATTAAAATCGCGTTCAAAGTTCACTGGTCTTGGCTTCTTATTTTCAGTGTTGGTAACGGTCGCAAAGTATCGGTAATGGGTGGTAACGGGCGGCCGATTATTAAAAGCTACATTTTCACATTATTTGCTGGTGTCCTTGTCTATAGGGCAATTTAACTTGATTGTTAGCATGACTGTCTCAAAATAAAAAATAAAATAAAAATAAATTTACGTTGTATTTTCGACTTAAATGTCAGATTGCCTGTGTGGGGAATCGAACCTACGACCTTTAAACCAAAGGCCGAGGTCCTACCACAGCTCCTATGGCTCTACGGTATGACCGCGGCCTTTGGTTTCAAAGTTCGTGGGGTCGTCGATTCCCCGTTCAGTCAGTCTGACATTTAAGTCCAAAAGGCAACGTAAATAGGTTTGCATCTGTATTTATTTAACCCTTCTGAGCCTATTGGCTTTCCGTCCTGTTTAATGACTGTTTCATGTGTAAGAGGTCCCTAGTTCGAGCCTGACTTTCAGCCATCTATGATATTTTCGGGAAGAGGTGGACTCTGTGGTGCCTCATACTTATGTCCATTGTGACATGTACAAGATACTAGGAATTTCCGACTGGAATTGCCTAGCAAAATTGTCCCTCTCGCTTTCTAGCACCATGGCTTCAGCTGGAAGCCCGACAAACCTTCAATCAAGGTGTCCTTGTTTCTCACTCAGGAGAGTTTGTGGATCGTTCAAAGGTGGATGAGTTTTAGTTTAAAAAAATTCACCGAACGAGCACTGTAATTCGTCATAAACTAAGGCGCAGTCTTAATACTGTCCAATTCTCCCTGTTCCTAGCGGAAATCTTCATAAGCTCCTGATTTTTTCCCAAACAAAAGACTTTGTTTCCATCCGCGTTATTTTTTCCTCCCAAGCGACGTGTTAGAAACGTTATTTGAGTGACGTGCCGCGACAATTTTTTCCCCTGTAGATAGACTGCCACCTCATCAGGATGATTGATGACAAGGACCTCCCGAACCAATGCAAACAACTAACGGTTCATTGAACAGCTGGCAGTCAAGAGCATGAAATCGGTCAGGCTGGACTGCAACATTAATCGAGGAAGGGGACGAAAAATCATCAGCAACAAAAAGCGTGGAATTTTGCAATTTTTATGCAGAATCGGAGAATCACAAATTTCATCTTTCATAATACATGTTCACGGCAAAAAAAAAGTTCCCAACTTTGTTGAAAAAGTTACTTTTAAGAAATGGAATACGACGTATGCCGAATACGTGTAGAGAACACATTAGTACTGGAAAAGTTAATATTATATTTAGTTTCAATTTGTTCATCCGTCAGTTGAGTGACGTGACGCGTGTTTGTTAAATTCCGTGATTAATCATTGAATAATGATTATACCTTCTGATTAAATAAAAAAAATAAATCATTAGCTTAGAAGTTAAAAAAGCAGACAATCAGCGTTGGCGATCGACTGTGATTCGAACCGAAGACTCCCGCACACCAAGCCGGGCGCTGTAATTACTGCATTACTGGGACGGACCTATGCATTACTGCTTGCAGTATTTCTATATGGAGGCCAAGACGCAATTCTGTTTTCCCTCGTTTTGGACCCATAGGTCACCACAGAGAAAGGTTGAACAGTTTCTAAGCTCGACTGGAATCTGCTGCTACCAGGGTCCGCCCCGGTGACACATTGCTTAAAGCACCCAGTCTAGTCAGCGTGAAGTCCTGGTTTCGAGTCCTAATCGGGGAAATTGTATTGTCCGACGATTATACAACGATTATACAACGTCAATTTTCCACGGATCGTAAAAAAAAACACAAAAATTAAGAGATCAACGAAAATGTGTTTCGTAGTTGAGAATAGAAATGAAACGATCTGGGTAAAAAAATTGTCGAAGATTCAGTACAAAAATGAAAGGGGGAGGGAGAGCAGAAAGGAATGAAAAAAAAGTTAGAGAGGGAGGGGGAAAGAGGGTCGGAGTGGGGAGGGACGGACGAGAGTGGAGGTAGGATCAAAAATGAAGGTAAAACTGCCCCCTCCGCCCCCCCCCCTCGAGGAAACTGCTGTTTCCCTTCGCCAATCAAATCTCTCGATAAAATCCCAGGTAAGATCTCTCGCTCCGCTCCTGCATGTCAACATGTAGTGGTAATGGCCCTAGTTTTTCATGGCATTAGTATCAAGTGCCAGTTATTTACAGATCTAAACAATGTGGCCTAACTTGTTTCAAAAGGATGTGAACTTTTCAGTGATATGATCATATGACACATACAGTTTCACTGCTTGTTAAATGAAACAATGGATTTGTACCCTCTTCAAGTGTGCCAATGACTGACGTGTAGCGTTAATTTTTTTTTACGAGGATTAGTTAAAATTTTTAAGCAGCAGAAAAGAACACACCCTTTTGCCTGATTAGCGTTTTCAATAGAAAACGAGCGCCTACAACATTTACACGTGTTTCAATGAGTTTGGCTGCAGCCCCTGGAATACAAACTTTTGCAACATGTACGAAATGTTGGATATCCAGTTGGTTTCCTTTTGGATGTCACACAGGAAAGCCAATATGGCAGAATTATTGCTTCCACTGTGAATAATAGGGGAGGAAGTGAGGATGTTGTTTCTAGACAACTATGCGCTTATTTACCGTACATTGCATATAATGGGAGCTTGGGAGTTATTTGGATACAAAACAGGTGGGAGTTGGTGGTAAATAAAACATCACCCATCTCCTGACCTTATTTCTGTGCATGGGATGAGCATACTTCACACAGAAAAGTTGGCGATTATGGAGTCATTCATGTATGTGAATTGCATTCAATAGAGCAATAACGTAATGACTTAACATTCACATTTATATAGATACAAATTTAGTTTATTAGCTCGTTGTTCTTCTGAAAATCCAACACCATAATTCCCAGTTAAACCTAATTCCTAACCACACAAACCGTTGTTAACTGCCAACCGACTCATGATCGGGAACTGCGTATTTGCGGTACCATTCACCGGAAGTTGTCATTGTTTTCCGTTCGCTCTGGAGAGAGCAATTCACGTCTCCACGATGGATGAAAATTAATGTTAACTTTCAGAAATTGGCAGCACAAACACACACTAATTT
>JAHWFP010038985.1:82407-106115 GCA_023313725.1 Lithobius niger | reverse complement strand
GGCAGTCTGACATTTAACTCCAAATGCAACGTAAATAGGTTTGCATCCGTATTTATTTAACCTTTCTCGAGCCCATTTGGCCTTAGATCATGAGCTTGTTCGAGTTTAGTGTGAGGTTTAACAGGAACGAGATCACCACAGGAAAGGAACAAGAACAATCTTTCCCGTGAGGTTAGTTACCTAGTTTTCAGTTCACGTTAAAGATTTTTGATGCATTTAGGTTTTTTTTTTATGAGTAGTTTTTACTATTAGCGTAGGTTTTCTAATGTAGTTGAAGTGTGGTCTCGTATCTTCATGTCTGCGTCCATCTGATTAATGCATCCGTAGCTAGGATAAGATGACGGAAGACAGAATTTGGACAACCTGACCATCACAAAAAGATTACAGCACTTTGATCACTGTAACATGAACACAGTTTCAGGGCGATAGGGACAAATAATACGCCACGCTGGTCTACTTGCCAGCGCACCAGGGTAAACTGAAGGGTCTCCAGTAAATTCCCGCTCCGCTACGTGGATATTTAATGCCCAAAGGAAACGTAAATGGTTAAATCTGTATTTATTGAGTTTAGCCATTGATTTAGACTGACGTCTTGTCCTGTCTTTATCAATTTAGTTGAAGCTAAGGTTGAAGCTATTTTTGTTTGTTTAAACGCATTAATTTAGGATGCGCCCGTTGTTACTGCTGCCACAAGCTGTTACAAGCTGCTATTGGCACAAAAGACAACTCAGGGAACCGATAATTCTGCAACACGTTTACTGTGTCAAGTGCTAACAATCGGTAGTGGAAAAATTCCCCTTGTAATATTCTTTTACTGCTTTATAAATAGCAGTGTACAATTTCCAGTGCACTCTGTGAAAGAAAGCCAGTGGCGCAAGAATATAAAAAAATTACCAAAAAATTGTTCTTCACCGTAAGTGCATGCTCTTCTGGGTAGTTTAAGCTTCGTAAATGCAAATTCAAACCTTTTTCTATGGCTTTTTGGACTTGAACGAGAACTGAACCCACAATTCTTGAAATCAAAATATGAGGCCCTACCATTCAGCCATACATATAGCGGACTTTTGTTTAGCTCCTGGCCCGATATCTCAAATATTGATCGCCTGTAGCTCGACTGCTCCTCGCTTTCCCAACCATATTTTCTCTAGTTATCTGAATCGGCCTTGATTTTAGTTTTTGCTTGCTCGCGTGATTACGTCACTCATTCACTTGCTCGTCATACGCGTTGTTCGACGTCATCTTGGCACGTCGTCTTTTTGCTAAGTAAATAAACCATTAAACTCTTCAATGTGAATTTTAATCTTTAGTTATGAATTTTTGTACGTTAACCACTAACTCAGTCTTAATTTCACCCAGCGTTCTTTAGTGGCCTTAAAACCCCACCAACGAACTGGGGACCTCTCGGAAGTCAACCCTATAGATTTTTTTATTTCCCTCGCTTCAGTTTTTCCAACAGGTATGGGAAGACGTCGGCTCATTTAACAACCAAGAGCGATACATACACAGCCTTTTCAGTATGATCGAGCAATAAGGTCGTTTCAATATAATAATGAGCAATATAGCCGTTTTAATATCGTTTCAATATGAACACAGCCGTTTCAGTATGGTTGAGAAAGTTTTGATTTCAAGGATACTGGGTTTACCTCTCCGCTCAGACCAAGTCCAAAAAGCAATGAAACATGGTTTGCAATCATTATTTATTTACGATTTGCCGAGCCGTCTAGCTTTCCTTCCCTGTACGAGCTTAAAGGCTGGTTGCCACCAAATTATCAGTGCACCATGTAGGCCTGTGTTCCTCTCGCAGGAAGCAAAGGAATGCACAAAACAAAACTTTTAAACGCAACAAACAAACCACGTGACTCCTTAATTATTGAGTAAAAATTTGGTACGCCCTCGTGCACCTGGAAACAAGCTATAACGATTAACGATTAGATGTCGCCACGGAAAAATAGAAAGAAAATTCCTTGGCGCCATCTAGTGACGTCAGTATCGCTAATCTTTGTAGCTTGTTTCCAGGTGCACGAGGGCGTACCAAATTTTTGTGAATAATTAAGGAGTCACGTGGCATTTTGTTGCGTTAAAAGTTTTGCTTTGTGTATTCCTTTGCTTCCTGCGACGAGGAGAACTTGATAGGCCTAAATGCTGCAATGCTAATTTGGTGGCAACCGGCCTTTAAGCTTCCTCACCAGAAATCAAACTTCCACATTTCTGTTTATAAATGTACAGGACTACATTATAGGTGCCGAGATCGATGAAATCACAATTATTCCGGCACCTAATTTGTCCTTCAGTAACCAAATTCGCCATCTGAACTGATGGGCTGCCCAGCATGCAGCAGGTCGAGTTCAGTATAGAGTTTTACAGGTTTGCAAATAAAATGCGTTGCACTTCCCTTTCCTCCTCCCGCCAGCCTTACCCCGACATTATCTTCGCACGGCGGAGTTAAGGATCCGTGTTTGCGGGTGTTCATCCGTACGCCATCATCCATGTTCTTTTCACCATGCTAATGGACCGCCCTTGCAATTTCTGTTGACACACTGATTGCCTCAACCGAGAAAGAGACCATCTGTCTGACGTACGTCTGTGTTTTGTGTTTGGGCTTCAAATTCCCACCACATCGGTATCTCGCTTTTAAGCTCTTCTACTCCTTGGATGCCCACTTCTTCTTGGACGTGGCTTCATAATGGTCGTCTACCTTTTTATCATATTTAATGAGATGGGTACAGTGTTATTAATTCTTTATTGTATTTTGGGGGGAAAAACAGGAATAATACTTTGGACATTAAATGAAAACTTGAAGATTGCTGCCACGAGTAGCAATATTGTAGTTTCCATTTAATTTTCGAACTATCAGTCGATGCGATTAAGTTGGCTATAAATAGGATTAATATTGGCGGCCTTTTTCCTGGTTGAATGATATCACTGCTTTCAAAAGCCGAACCTTTTCGGAAACTTGGCGGCGGCTTTTCTTACAGAAGTGTTGGTTTTGGGTGGTTCACTATAAGTTTTTCTCTTCCATTTAAATTTGGGAAATACCTCCAACATAAATTTAATAAAATAAAACTAAATTAACCCTTCGAATTTTATTTTCAGTAACCATTTTCAAAATAAAATCTAAAATGGCAGGAATGGGAGCGAATATCGCAGCGTACCAGTGGATGCGCAAGTGTAAACAACTAACTGCTAAAACGGTTAGGATGCCCGTTTGTTTGGTGCGGACAGAAGGTTGTGATGAATAAGTTTTTATTTTTGAAATTCTTATCGGTGCAATCAAAATAACACAGTAAAAAGCAACAACAAAAAAAGTCATGATTGGTTTTGTTTTGGTTCTGTAATTTTTGTATCATATTAAAAAACAAAACTTCTTAAGTTGAAAAGGGAGCCACCAAGTTTTCACTGTAAATTAGAAGAGATATCAAAGCGAACTGTCTGCCTCCAAGTTTGCGGTTGAACCGAACTCACTCAACTTTAATTGGCACCGGCTAAGGTTCTACAGGTTCTACGTTCTACGGTAGCGAATCCAAAACGAACTGTTGTCTGTTAGGGCTCGTTTATGAAACGACAAATTTCTCGTTTACTAGCTTTCACTTTGTTAATACTAAATCTGCTGGCTGCTTCTCGCCTTTGCCGAAGAATGTGGCTTTCAAATTGTCTGTACGTAGTAACCATGTCAACAACACGGACGCAAATCTTCTCCTCGTGCCTCGCGACACGACGTACTATGCGTGCAACATGACAGCGTCGATTTATGACAACTAGAAAACAATTTTTACTGCTGTACAAGACGACGGACAGATTTCTGAATGCCGGTATTCGATGATTTGTCTTCGATTCGACAACCCCGAAAAGGACGCCATGTTGGATTTTGAATTCTCGCTGCGAGTAGCTATTTATTCCATGTAGGGTACTTTACCTCTGGATGCGACAGGCTGGATGCAGTAGGGGCATGCCCGTGGACGAGTTGGATGCTGGAGTCGTAGCGATCCTGGTGGCAGGTGCTGAGGTTAGCAAGTTATGATGTCAGCAAATTATGACGTCAGCGAGTTATTTCGCTTACTTGTTTCATAAATTCTTAGGTTAGGTTAGGTTAGGTTAAGTTAGGTTAGAATTGGATACTGTTTAGGTGGTATATGATAAGCGCGCAAAGCGCGCCCCCTCGGACGGTGTTTCATACTGGAAGCCTCGCGCGTCCACACGTTGTTTCATGCTGGAACCTGGCACGTCCAGCCGAACGCGTCCACAGGTAAAGTACCCTGACTCATTTATTCTGCCATCGTTTGATCACTGCTAGCGAGAATAGCAAAATTTTTCAGCGAGAGTAGCAAATTTTGGAAATAGCGTGAAATGGCAACAATGTTGTATCAATGTTTAAAATTACTGTTGCACTTTGTTTTTTATCCGTGTGTTATTTATAATACATTTAATTTGTTGCCTATTACCGCATTCATTTAACAGAAACGTGAAATTAATCGTAAATAAATAACGGTTGCCTAGCAAATAGCGTTCGGCGAGCGAGGAGGTCCCGTTGCATTAACGCGCCCTTTAGGAGGGGAAATTTCAAACCTGCGCTAGCCATTCGTCGATAACGTTTCCAGCTTTAGTATTTTGGGCTAGGAATGGAGTAGAACAGGGCGGAATCCCTTTGTAGATGACGACGTTTTAACGCTTGCAGGCCAGTGCAGAGTGCTGTAATACTCTTTTGGAAAACACCAGCAAAGCTTCCCAATCATCCATGACACTACATTCGGATGCTAACAGGTTTTCACACATTGAGTTATAACTTTACAGTATTTAACTAACTAGTCCGGAATTTTAATAGATAATGTAATAAGACAGGATTTTCAATTTACCGATTGATAGTTTTTTTTTAACCGTATTTTATACGGTTGATTACGGTTTTATAAGGTGATTAAGGTATTCTTTTCTGTGTTATTCTTGCTGAAACAAGAAAAAAAATAATGAATATTAGTATTAAAAATTTTTCTTGTTTCAGCAAGAATAACACAGAAAAGAATACTGTAATCACCTTAAAATAACTGTTATAAGAGAGCCTTTTAAAACCCAATTTTAAGCTATAAAAATTGAAAATCGGTTCTTTGGTACGATCTGTAGGTGAAAGCAAAATTTCCCGAATAAGAACAACAACGATAATTTTAGTCACATTAAAATAGCGTTCAAAAGGCCAGAGGCCTTCTTCATACCTATGGTTTAAGCTTTAAAACTTGAGCATCGGTTCATTGGTTCAATCACCGGGTGCAGTAGAGCAGTAACGGGCCAAAATTTGGGCTAATCATGAACATCGAGCTAAAAGCTATGAAATTTGGTACACGAGTCAATTCTTTGCTTATAAATCGAGCTAGCGATGGAATCCCTCGAGATAGCCCCCTAAGGCCACTTCCTGTCCCCCTACCACACTCACCGAGGTTATTGATGAACAAATTCTTGCTGATCGCGCTAAAACATGAATTGGTACAAAACTCATTCTTAGCAGTACAAATGGAAATATAATTTGTTGATCATCAGCCTCATGGAGAGGACACAGGGAAGCACCGGGGGTGAGTGTATCTCATGGAGTTCCGTATGTAGTTTGCGTTCTACTGCAACAATGCATGTTTTTAGTACGTTCAGCAAGAAATTGTTGGTCATTGATGCTGGGGGAGGCTATGGTAGTATTGCATGGGGATCCATGGCTGGTTGAATTTCCACAGCTAGAAATGACTGGTGTACCACAATGTATGCTTCCAGTACGATCAACAAGAATTTTTCGGGTATCAACCTCATGGAGCGGGAAATAGGGCAAGCACTGATAGGCCTTGGAGGATTAGGCGGGAATTCCATAGCTAGTTTCATTTGTACTGCTAACAACGAATTGTGTACCAAATTTCATTATTTTAGCACTATCTGCAAGAATTTGTTGGTCAGGCCTCAAGGAGGGGGCATGGGGGGGGGGGACCGTTGTGGTACCTAGTAGAATATCTCGAGGGGGTTCCATAACTAGTTCATTTTGTACTACTATGAATGACTTGTGTACCAAATTTCATGTTTTTAGCTGGATCTGCAATAATTTATTGGTCGAGCCGCAGGGAGAGACTGGGGATGTATAATGGGGGTTCAATGGCTGATTCGATGTGAACTGCTAATAATGACTTGTGTACTACAATTCAAGCGTTTCGCTCGATCTGTTTAATTTGTGTTGGTCAAGCATCCGGGAGGAGGCACAGGAAAGCGCTAGGGGGCCCTTTGGCGAATTTCGTAGGGGGTTCCATGGTTGGTTTGATTTGTAATGCTAAGAATGACTTGTGTACCAAATTTCAAGCTTTTAGCTCGATTTTCAAAAATTTGTTGGTCAAACCTCAGTGAGGGGGTACTGGGGGGCCATGTGGGGGCCCTTTGGGAGTATTTAATGGAGATTCCATGGCTTGTTCGATTTGTACTGCTAAGAATGACTTAAGTACCAAATTTAAAGCTTTTAGCTCGATTTGCAAGAATTTGTTGATCAAGTCTTAGGGAGTGGGCATAGGGGGGTGCTGGGGGCCCTTGGGGGGTATGTAATGGGGGTTCCATGGCTGATTCGATTTATGCTGCTAAGAATGAGTTGTGTACCAAATTTCACGTTTTTAGCTTTATCTGCAAGAATTTGTTGCCCAAGCCTCAGGGAGTGTGCACAAGGGGTGAGGGGCACGGCGTCCTTGGGGATATTTCACGGGGGATCCATGGCTGGTTCGGTTTGTACTGCTAAGAAAGACTTGTGTACCAAGTTTCATGCTTTTACAGGTTTGCAAGAATTTGTGTACTCCACCTAACGATTTCTGCCCAGTGCTCTTCAATAATAAATGCTCTGCCAACGGGAATACTGCAGTCACGTAAAAATCGCGTCCAAAAGGCCCTGGTCGATGCTAATACCTACATTTTAAACTACAGAAATTGAAAATCGGTTCATTGGATCGATCTCTAGGTGACAGCAAAGTTTCTAGCCTATTTGGCTTCCCGACACAAGAATATTGTAGTTACGTTAAAATAGCATGCGGAAGGCCCTAGTCCTTGTCCATACCTTCGTTTTAAGCTATAGAACTCGAAAATCGGTTCAGTGGTTCGATCTCCAGGAGTAGGCCAAGAGTCCCAACAACAACATCAACAAGAAATGGCCATACTGTGGACGCCGAACGGTTCGATTGTTGTCATTAAAATTTACAATGCAGTGAAATAGTTACGACACGACCCCAAATACAAAATTTCGTTGCTCTGTGTAAATTCTGGGCGAAACTACAGGAGTTCAAAGTTTAACGTTTAACATGGAAATTCGTGCTGAGGCTTACATAAGGACTGCTACCGCGGTCCTTGACGATAGTGATGACTTAATTTGTTGCGTAGTATGTCACCTCTGCTGTGCCCATTTAGGTGGCAAACCGAATTTTTTTCCCTATACCCCTGCACTGGCCATTTGGCATCCTTTGCTACGTGCTAATTTCCCACTCACTCCCACATTTTTTCTGACTTGGTGGCACTTAGTATCTAAGTGGCACCACACACCGGAATATGTTACCCTTGTAGTGACCTGGCCTGCGGGCACCCTCCACTTAAGTGGAAAAATAGAATCTTTCCGCTTTTTCGAGAATTCTTCCTACACCCGTGTGCTGGCCATTTGCTACCCTTCGTTATGGAGCACCTGATCCCTCATTGTCACTCTTATGGTAGCTTGACGCCACCAATACCTAAGTTTGCACCACCAGTGAATTATGCCACCTCTGTAGTGGCCTGTAGGCACCCTCTATTTAAATGGCACTGCAGAAGTTTTCCTGCACTGCTCGTAATTTGGTATCTTTTGTTATTTCCACTCGGTGTCACTCTTGTGGGGGTGGACTTGATGCCACCCAGTATCAAAGCGGCGCCACCCACCAAAATATGTTACCACAGAAGTACGCACCCTCCCTTTAAGCCACACCACAGACTATTTCCTGCACCCCTACCAGGCCATTTTGCACCTTTATTATGTGGTACCCTCGAACTCATTGATACCTTTACATGGGTTGGTGGCACCCAGTGTCTGAGAGCACATCCAAGGAAATAAGTCACCCTAATACTGGCCTCCTGGCAGCCACCTTATGGGCACTATCACAAAAATTGTTGCACCTATATGAGGGCCATTGGTACTTTTCGTTGAGTGTCTAGAAATAGTTATCGGCACCATATGAGATGGCTTGAGGCCATTTTTCGTGCACTATTTATAAAGAATGGACCACATGGAATCACCACTAAATATGGAACCTTTCGTTTTTATACTAGTTTAGGCAACAGATGGATATATTTTTCGAAGGAAATTCTCCGGAAATTAAAGGTACGCAAACAATCCTTCATCACACCGTGACGTGATGCACTGTTTTGTGTGCTTTTGTGATTCTGCTTCGAAAAATTAGCTTCGAAATTATAAGGTACTGTTTTCTCATTTAATATATTGTCGTTTTTGCGTATTTTTTTTTATCAATCTGCTGCATGTTTTTATACGATCTAAGATTTAACAAACAAAAAAGAAACTATCGATTTTTCAGAAGGCCAGCGCTTTCTATCAACGGGCTAACACCTTTTAGATTATCAGCTGTTACTTCTCTTACTAACATACGGACGTCCTCGTTTTTTCCCGCTCTGCTTGGCAACGGAGGTGCCACCTGGTAGAGCAGTATCAGTTAAAGTTCTTCACTCATGGTAAAATTCAATAACAAAAGTTTTGTCAGTGTGGCTCACTAGCTTAGGGTGGTCCGATCTTAGAAGTTGCTTGTTAAGTGTGTCGCCACCAAGATTCAACAACAACATTAACGTCCACCCTATCCAGGTAAAATAGATGTGAGCATGGTGACCATTAGACACCAATATCTTTTACAGCTATGGCAGCTTGGTTGTTTTCAAGAACTTGAGGAAAAATAACAATGCGACAACCTAAGGAAATACTTATTTCTTATGAAAGTCTTTATCAATATCATGATATTTAATATTTTATTCTTTTCAAAGATTTCCGATTAACGTATTTGTATTTTGATTTTTAAAGATTATTTTAATAGTTTTATCTTGTATGCTTTGTAATCTTTTATCATATAGTTGTTGTTATTACTGTCATAAATTTCAATCCCATACTTAATATGCGATTCTTCATACGTGGTAAATCAAATTCAAATATTTTCTGTTTAACATAAAGATATGTATATATAGTTTTGGTAACGTTCTCTAATTTTTTTTGTTAAGTTTTGGATATGACTTTGGAAGTTCCATCTAGTCTCAAGTTATTCCAATATATTTGAAATTGGTGACTTTTTATTAAGCATCCAAGTGTTTTCACATGCTACTGATTCTTTATTTTGAATTTATTGCAGCTTTCAGTATGCAGGTAGATTTTTTTTTATCATTATCTTCTTTCATGTGGGCAATTACACTGCTAACACAAGGCTATCCATGGCCCATCTTGAACCCCTCGAACTGCGAAGGCTTAAAGCGGACCTTGTTTTGACATTCAAAATCTTGCATGGACTCCTCTCAGTTGATGTGCCATTTTTCTCATTTGCAAATTGTAACACTACACGGGGCCCCTCACTTAAACTTAGCAAACCTGTTTCGCGCACAGATTGTAGGAAATTCTTCTTTGCGTCACGTGTTGTCGGAGCTTGGAACTCCCTTCCCGAAGTTGTTGTCATTGCACCCTCCGTGAGCGTGTTTAAACGCCGTTTGGAAGAACATTCACTTGCGAGGTTTCTCAAACGAAATTACCATACCTGACAATTCTCTCTTTTTTACAAGGAACGGATTTAGTGGCCAACGCCCTTCCGTCATCCTGACCATTAAAGGTCAAAGTTATACTTATTTATTTTATTATTATTATTTAATTCGTCTTAGCATCCAGTTTGTTTTTTCTTCTTCTATGAAAAGTTGATTTTGTATTAGCCAACTTTGTGTATTATTTATATGATATTGAATATTTTTTATCATTGTCTCTTGATTATAATGTATTGTAACTATGATCTGTAAATAAAACAATTTCCATGAATTTAAGAATTTTTTCGATTTCATTTATGTTGATGGGAAACGAAATGTTAGATCACTGTTTTTGTTTTTAATTTTGGTGCATATCTATCTGTTTTCAATGAAAGTTTAGTATTTTCTCCATTTTACCTCTCAGTCCTAGATTTTTACATTTTTTACTTGAATTTTGTGATTTGCAGTATCGAAAGCTTTTCGGATATTTGCATATGAAGGGTTGTAGGTCCTTGACTAAAATTTTTTCCAATTATGTTTCTTTATGAAAAAAAAGTTGAACCGGAAATGGACCAGCTTATTTCAGGTTTTGACAACAAGCACGGAAAACGGAATTCTATCTGTTGTTGGGCTATTGGCAAACCACTGGAGAAAAAATGGCGGCTACTTTACGATTCGCCCGGAAGGCATCCTAGAATTCTATGCGTATTGGCAATTCGTGTAATTATGTGGCTCCTGTTAATCAGGTAATTATTGTATAATCGGTGATTTAGTGTAACAGTTTGTTGTAATATAATCAATTCGACAAACGTGTGAGACAACGGGATAGTGCATACTAGGTGCGTACCTAACGGAATAAAGGCAGAATTATAAATTCATTTTGGGGGCAAACTGATCACTTTCGATAGTAAAATAAACAATAGAGGCAACCAGGTTACTTTACCGATTGATCTCTCGTTGGGCTAGAATAACTTAAAGTGATCAACTGAACAACTTTTTCGCATAAAATGTTTGGGGCAAAGGCTTCGTTAGGCCGTCAGAAATTATTGAAAGCCGAACTCTTTGCGCTGACGGACGAGAGGCCGTTTTCTTCCCATGTTCTCAGCTGATATTTTTTTCCCGTAAGCAGTTCAGATAGGTGGGTTATTATTGTCAGTTTCGTGTGGTGTTGTTGTTATTGTCGGTTAGGTTAGGAACCGGCTTTGGAATTTTACTTGAGGTAATGAATGAACTGGTTGGGGTTTGGCGCTTTACTTGCCGGACTTTCACGCAGTTTCATGCTTTCTGGCGCGGCGCGGTGCAAACTTTGGACTTTCACCACGGCCAAACGGTGCGTTTGCCCCCAAAATGGAAAAGGAAAACATTACTCAGGAGGTAATTCTTAGTTCATTAAAAAAAAATCGGACGAGAGCCCGTTTTCTTCCCATGTTACCTTTACGCATATGGCTCGAAATTCGACAAAAGAGAAAAAAAACCTACCTTTAATTTTCACGGACGGCACTACAAATTGATCCAAAATTGCGGAAACTCGTTAAATCATCATTAACATAACCTAACATATTAACTGCCCCATTATGAAATTCCAAACGCCAACCAGTTAACTACCTCAGTATGAAATGCAAAACCCCAAACGTACCCAACCTAACCTAACTGACAATAACTACCCGCTTATCGGAACCACCTAATAGAGAGCTTTGTCTTTCGTCTATGAAAATAATAATGTTGCGATTTTTAGCATAAGCAGTTTATGTATTTCTTTATGAAATTCTTTGTTTTTATATTTCATATTCATCATCAAACATTAGTTATCAGCTAATGTAGTCTCCTTATATTCAGATTTAATTTTATCATTAGTAAAATCAACCATCCCTCCTCCTTCCTTTTTAGTATTTTTTCTTAGTTATCCATATTGGATAGTAGCCTAGTGGATTAAACATAATCGATTCAATCTTTTTGATGCTGAGTTTCAGCAAGGATTATAATGTCCCATAATGTAGTATACTGATTTTCGGTTATTATTATTAGTTCATCTCAATTTTTTCTAAAGCTCCTAAGTTACAATACAGATGTTTAACTTACAATTAATACTTAGATTCAGTTTTAAAAAGTTTTTAAAAAGGTTCAAAAATGCATTCGAGATGTTCCACATTGTTTTGTCTTCCATTGGTTCTGTTTTGGCTAAGGTCCTCTTCTGTCTTGACAATTATTGTTCTTTTTTTCATTTTTATCTTTTTTCATCATCAATTTTGCCTTACGTGAACCAAACAAATTTTATATAGGTGAATAAAGAAAGAAATCACAAGGTAAAGGGTAAATGAAGCAAGCAGTCTGCATTAAAGACTGACCTTGTGAGGATACACAATACACTAGTCTGAGATAGACAGAAAAAACTACTCCCCGACTGGGACTCGAACCCAGGACATCCCGTTTACATCATCGAACGGGTGTCCTGGGTTCGAGTCCCAGTCAGGGCAGTAGTCTTTTCTTTCTTTCTCATACTAGTGTATTGTGTATCCTCACAAGGCCAGTCTTTAATGCAGACTGCTTGCTTCATTTATATAGGTGTTTTTTGGTAAATTATTTCGCTTTCCAGAAAAGTTGTTTATAACAAGGAGAAATATTTTCGTTGATAAAGTTTTTATTAGCATTTCCGTTGTGAAAAATTCCAGTATTTGGGATCACTTTGTTTTTCTTGTTAATTCAGTCATCTCTTTTCTCCCTGTGTTTAAATTGTACAATTATCGGTGGAGGTCTTGTTTTATTCTTTCTGTTAAGCCTGTAAACTACATCTGATATAATCAGTTTTTGAAGTTTTATATTCCCATTTGTTTTGAGTTTTTTTTTTTTTCACGTATCACTTTTAGGTTTTCGTTCTCCATTATTTCCACATTTGCAATTATTCATTTCTGCTATACTGCTCAGTTGCTATCATATCAATTTCATTTCCTTTGCCTCTTCAAATACTTCCCCCTCATTTACGCAATCGTGATCCTTGAAATTATTTTCAATCTTCTGACGTTTTTGATCTAGGAGCGCGTTTTTTTTTAATTTCTTCATTTGTTTTCTCCATGAAGTCTATCACGTTTTGATTGCAACCAATTCCTGTTTCACTTTTTTAATTTCTTGTGTTACACTCTTGATTTCTTTCAGTATTTTAAAATTCCATATCTGCAATTAATTTCATGATTTCTTCAACATTTTTTCCAGACGGTATTTCATCTACAGTACCGTCAACTATTGACTTAATGTTTCCTAGATCTTGTGCAGCATCACTAAACCATGCGCAATGGCTGTTTGCCGTGACGTCACCATGAGTTAGCCAATGACGAACGAGAACAACGGCTGTTTGGCCGTCTGATTGGACTATCCCAGTCACGTGATATGCACGTCACAGCAACCAGCCACGGCGTGTGGTATAAGTTTGCTTTTTAGCTCCCATAGCTTTCAATTTTGATGGGGGTAACATTTCCACATTCCTTACTTTGCAGCCCCCATTGCAAGTGACAAAATCTCCTTGATTCCCAAGCTTCAATAATAATAATAACAACTATAAATACAAATGTATTTATTATTGATCGAAACTACAAATTTGTTGACCCATTACGACGGTTTTCATTTCTAAATTATTTCGTAATTGCGTAAATGCGTAATACGTTATGCGTAAGTAAACGCAAATCACTGTAAATAACGTAAAGTAAATTGGAAATTAGCCATAAAATCGTATTTCGTAGTCTAGCATGCCACCTTTATACGCATTGACGTTTCATTTGATTGACGTGACGAGTAGACGAGTGGTCACGGTGCGTGTGGCAGTAATCTGTGTGGTTGGACTGGTTTATCAGTCAACATCCTGATCATGTCACTCGAATGAAGAGTAAGTGGCTTACGCTACTATGTTATTTATAGTGTAGAACGTTTGATGATGGCATCTACATATATAATATCTACATATATAATACGGAGCAGGCGGCCATATCACCGGCCACGCCATTCCGTCGTACAATCAAGTATACCCCACTCTGTAGTGCCATCTGTTAACGGGATTCGCCTTCAAATTCGGGTTGGGACACTTTTCCAACGTCTTCGAACAGATGGTACCACTTACCAAACCTGCCATCTCGCCGTCTATTGACGGCCTTGGACTACAAGTTCCAGTTATAACACTTTTTCCAAAGTCTTCGAAGAGATGGCGCCCCTTACCAGACCAGCCGCACCGTTTTTGGGTTCGTTTTTTGGTATTGTTGTGGTGCCAAAGCCGCCAACAAAGTGTTAGTCGCGTGGACTGTGCCATTGTCGGCGTTTGAGCTAAACACAAAAATCCACCCGTGTCTACTAAACCAGACAACTTTAAACTAAACAACGATTGGTTCTTAATTTCGAGGCCCCCATCGGGGCCTCGAAATTGGCAGCTTGAGACGATAGAAAGGCGCATTTATTTCCTAAATGTTCACTTCCAGAAAGGAATTGAATTGTTTTTAAGTGATCGGCAACAATCGTTGCTTGCAACAATGTCGCCATGCACGGTACCGAGGTGAATTGTTTCAAAGGATTAACTTAAACATAGGGCTACTTGCTTACTGAATGATGGATTTCTCAGGGCTTTTTTTAGCTTTCAGTCAAACATACGCATGCGACTTTTCCGGGGCTGCACCAAAGGGGAAATGTCACGGGGCGGCGTTTTCGGGGGGTGCGGGAGAGGGTGCCAAGGCAAGTGCGTGTGGCGGCCAATGCATGCTACCGAAGTAAATTGTTCAAAGGATTAACTTAATCATGGGATTACTTGCTCACTGAATGCAGGATTTCTCAGTGATAGGGTTTTTTTTTAGCTTTCAGTCAAAGGTAGAATGTCACGGGGCGACGTTTTCGGGGAGGGGGAGGTGGGCAAGCATATATGGGGGAGGACACGTATGCAAATCCGGGCGGTGGCAGTAGTTTGGGAATTGGGGGTTAAAGTAATTGTGTGTGGGGGGAGCCCATATGTGGGAGCCATTCACATGTTCGGTCTTCGGTTTGAGAATTTTAAAACCAAACACCTGAGGTGCCAAAGGGAAGCGGAGAGATATTCAGAACCCACACTATGGGGGTGCAGGAACGGGGTTCGGTAGGGGAAGGGGGAGCAGGGATGTGTGGGTGGTGGATGGGGGGGGGATGCGCAGCATGCGTACGGGCACAACTAGTCTATATATATAACTAGCGGAAGCCCGTGCTACGCACGGGTGGTGTTTGATGCACCGTTAAAAACACTGGGACGATTTCCAGTGTCATTGTGCAGCCTGTCACCCATGTTTAATTCCATGCTTCATCAACATTAAGTTTCTTTATGCCTATTTTGTGTATGCTGGATGACAAACGCTGATCTTCGTTCGCTTCGCTCACTCAATCAGCGCATCTCCCTTACGCTGAAATAAATAAATAGGCATTGGAGACATTGTAAGGGAGGATTAAACCAACGAAGCTTCAACAATCAGCAAGAGGGCGAGCGGGCTCATTCTTCCCACGGTAGCAAAGAAAAAGGGCGAGCGACCGACAATGAAAACGGATATGTGCTCTATCAATTACTTACGGCCGTATTGTGGCGGCCGTCTTGTGGCCGTCTCGTTGCCGTCCATCCTACGCGACAACTAGATTTTATTAATAAAGATACGCTTAGGTTGGGCAAGCAAATTCATCATTATGCACTACAATGAAAGAGGGCGAGCGACCGACACTGTCAAACAAACGGATGTGGCCTGTAACAATCAGTAGTAACAATCGAAATATTGCTTTAATAATGCTACCTCTTAGAGCCGACTTGACGAGTTTCAAAGTTGGTTCAGTAACAATCACTGCATGCACGACTGTTGTTGAGTTTATTGCGCTTGGTATCAGAACGGAGAAACGGGCAATTGAGCGTCCTCCATTGAAAAAAGACATTTACTTCCATAAAAAAAGAAATCAGCAGGGATTAAAATGGAGGGGGAGCAGGGATGGGGCACATTCACACCACTCAATTGGGGAATCCGGATCGGGGACGGGGAGGCGGTGTGGGACAAGAAAAGGGTTATGGGGGGGGGAGGGCCATGGGGGAAAATCAGACCGTACAACTGAATAGGTCGCGTGGGGGTTCGGAAGAGGAAGCAGGGGGCAGTCGCCACCCATTTCGTTCCATACTGCCCACTACAGTATTTCGCTCAGGTATGCGGGAACCGGCTATTTCCAATTTCCCTTACTCTGCAAATATCGCCGCTATAAGTTACAATACCTCCGTCATCCTGAAACCCGTTATAAGGATGCTCTGGATTTTACATTGAGGTTTCATGCGTTGTAAAGCACCACGTTTACAAACACACTAAGATCAAGTAGACGTTGCGTGTTTAAACAAAATACGTTAAATATAATATTTTAGATTTAAAATATTTTAGTTTTAGTTTTCTGTGAGAGGGTATTCAATCTTTGAAAATACTGTCAACTGAACTGCGGTCGTAACCCCAATTTGGTAAACTAAAAATGTTTTATTTTATTATTGATTCTATTATTTTATTGACTTTTGCTAATAATTCGCGCCTCATGTCCTATGGTTAAGTTTGCGGATGATTGAAAGCTGGGTATTGGCTTACAACCACCTGAATTTTCGGCCCTTTTTCAAACTGATATCGACAAACTGTCTGCAGGAACCATTAAATGGAAACTATCTGTACACTCTAAAAATTGTCATCCTACACTTAGGCTAGCCTTAGTAATCTAAACTGTATTTACTATTGGAGTACTACTGAACTACAGTCTGAAAACCAGGTTGCCGATCTTGGTAATTTAATAGAAAACTACCTTAAATTTTCCACACATATTACCAAGGTTGTCTCCAAAGCAAATTCTACCTCAACTTGAATTAGTCGAAGCAAACAGTTTGCATTAAAGACTGGCCTTGTGAGGATACAAGATACACAAATCAGAGAAAAGAAAGAAAAGACAACTGCACCGACTGGGACTCGAACCTAGGACATCCTGCTGACTAGGCGAGGCTCTCTTAACCACTGTGCGATACTTGGGCGGATACAGGCGCTACCCGGTAGCGCAGGGGTTTGAGCACCCGGCCTAGTAAGCGGAAAGTCCTGGGTTCGAGTCCCAGCCGGGGCAGTTGTTTTTTCTTTCTTTCTCAAATTAGTGTATCTTGTATCCTCACAAGGCCAGTCTTTAATGCAGACCGTTTTCTTTGTTTGCCTTTTTCCTTGTTATAAATTATATAATAGTAGGTGTCGCCCAGTAAGCTATTCCGCTTTTTGCAGGCCCAAGTGGCAGATGGTCAGAGGAAGAAACCACCCTCGTATCATAATAGAAGAAAGAGCACACAAAACCACACAGAAGAACACAACAAATGTTGACTTAAATTTTCGGCGAATAATTGCGTTCGTCTTCTTCAGAAGTTAGTTAGAAAAATACGAGTCACTACATCGTCCTTTTGAGAGGTGAGAACCACTGATCTATATCGTGCGTTGCATCTGGAGTGCCCACTTTCTGTCAAGTTTTGATGCGAGAATCGGCCGCACTAGGCGATCAGTGTTTGCATAAACAGGATTTTGGATGTTCATGAGTACATTTCTTGGGAGTGTTCATGTATACATTTCTTGGGAGTGCGGAGTGGGAGTGGGGCCGGGAGGGGGGGGGGGAGGTCTGTAAATTTAATTCATGACCGGCCCCGTGCGTAGCACGGGCTTCCTCTAGTCGAATATAAAATGCAACTCTTTTATAACAATAGACGATGGGCCTTCAGAGGTTTATAGTTCTAAACAATCACTTTGTATGCATTGTTGCGTGAAAGCCTGAAAAACTAGCATTGTTATAACAGGTTTATTGTAAGAGGTATGGTCGTAACTCTGATTTGCCGTCAACTCCTGTTATATTGGGTATAATGACGTTTAAAGGCGTAGTACTGTAGTACCAATGTTTTAAAACGATCCTGATTTGAATTTTAGTTTCTGGGGCCGATGGCCATGCTTTCTGGTTTTCAGCAAGTTACTGGCGCTAGAATACCAACCATAGTGAATGAAGTCCAGCTTTGGTGGCCAGCTTTAACTAACCAGATATACTTATTTGGTTAGCAAATATGGCAAGCTACCTATTAATCTGGTCTTTCTTCCTTTAGTCCGGTCAATCGTGGGTTGACCTGAAAAATTGTAATAAAGCAATTCCGTCACAATGGATCTCAAAAATATGTTTTATAAAACATACCCGAAATGACATACTCTAGTCACGGAAACATTGCTTAAGCATGTCTAATCGGTCTATTAGAGAGCTCGTATGAGCATTTTGAAATCGAAAACCACAATACGGTTTTGCGGCTGGTCCATTACTACTTCATCTTTTAATAGCTGTAGGACGGCGCAGGCGCAAAATGGTATTGTGATTTTTTGATTTCATAATGCTCTTACGAGCGCTCTAATTGTCCAAATTAAACATGCTTAGTATGTTATGAAAGGTGTGAATCTCTTCTTTTCAACAATCCTAATCGAAATTTTATAGCTTAGTTAGGGACCATCCTATAGCTGTTTAAAGATGAAGTGGTAATAGCCCAGCCATAAAATCGTATTGTGATTTTCGATTTCAAAATGATCTTACGAGTTCTCTAATAGTCAGAATTAGACATGCTTAAGCAATGTTCCCATGCTAGAGTGTATCATTTCGGATATGTTTTATAAAACGTATTTTTGAGACCTATTGTGACGGAATTGCTTGTTACAATTTTTTAGGTCAAACCCATGATTGACCGGATTAAAGGAAGAAATACCAGATTAAAAGGTAGCTTGCCATATTTGTTAACCAAATAAGTGCATTTGGTTAGTTAAAGTTGGCCATCAAAGCTGGACTTCATTCACTATGGCTGGTATCCTAACAGCGGTAACTTGCTGAAAACCAGAAAGCATGGCCATCGGCCCCAGAAACTAAAATTCAAATCAGGATCGTTTAAAAACATTGGTACTACAGTACTACGCCATTATACGTCATTACACCCAATTAATACAAGAGTTGACGGGAAATCAGAGTTACGACAATAGCTCTTACAATAAACCTGTTATAACAATGCATACAAAATGATTGTTTAGTACTATAAACCTCTGAAGGCCCATCGTCTATTGTTATAGAGTTTCATTGTATATTCGATTAGATACAGAAATCGCGATAACTAGCCAACTATTTCAGATAAACGGATGCGGTTTGCGGCGTTCGTTAGCTATATTTATCTTCTTCAATTCCTATTCGGGCACATTTGACGTAAATCTAATCCTTACGCCGCTGTGTACAATTTAAAACCGTTAAGAGAGAAAAACGCTAACATGCGATTTTGGCTGTGTACAATTAAACCATTAATTTCTCGTAAAACTATAGGTTTTGGGAAATGTTTACCAGAGTCAACTTTTGTCGGAAGTGTTATGCTCCACAACTTTGATCCCATGCATTATTGCGTGAAGTTAACGGGAGACGAGATAATGGACGAAAATGCTAAACCGGAAGTGACTTTTGGCCATTTTTCCAAGCCGCAGCGAAAGCTCAACTCGGAATGTTGGAGGGTTTTAGTATGTTAGTTAGTATGACGTATATGGGTTATGTACCAATTTTCAGCTTAATGGGGATTTGAGTCCGCAAACGCCTAATTTTAGGCTAATTTGACTGGACTATAACGTATTTAAAAATAGTTTCAACAAACACATTGGACTCGTGTGGCACCCCCACCATTTTGTTTACTGTACTCTGGTTAATTTTTTTTAATTTTCTTTGTAAATATTGTTGAACAAAAATCAACTTGGCCTATGCTGTTTAAGTACCAATATATATATATATATATATATATATATATATTATTAAGAATATAAAAGTACACTAAAATTTTTGCTATGTTTATACACAAAAAAAAACATAACGTCACGTAGGCTAGTCAAAAGTATTTTTTCTTAGTATTTTTTCTTGATGTTTGCCTAATTTGTTGATGCACTCTGCATTGATCTGATTTACTCTGTTTTATACTAATTATATTGTATATATATTTATTTACAATGTGTTGCCTATTTGATATTGTTGTACATTGTTGCCTCGTGTCTCGCAACGCCCAGCCTTGAGCGATTTGACAGTAATAAAAGTTTTAAAGTTAATATTAAAGACTGCAGCAATTTACAGCCAAATTGCAGCCATTAAGATATATTTCTCTGAGAAATGCTGTTGAATAGTATGTCTGAAACCGGAAATTCAGTACGATAGCCATGTTGCTGAACTGAACTTCTACAGAAACTTCCAGTGTGGCTGTTAGAAGTAACTCTTTGTCTAAGTTTTTCACCGATATATAGTTAAACCATTAATATCAGTAAATGCCTGTCCTGCCCTTAACCCATTTAAAATTCTTCTGACGGCAAAGAGGAATTAGTAAAAAGAACCCATGCAATCCGAACACAGCTACAAACACGTGCGCGTCTGAAATGGTCCTTTGAACAGGACATTTTTTCGTTTTGAAATCCTCTTTTATTTGGCTGGCTGGTCAGATTCCTAAATCACTTGATCCTTATTTGTCGCGCGGGCTTGCAGAGTGACCTTATGGCTCCCTAAACCCTCCCCCATTGACTCGCTCAAAATTACAAAGAAAAGTTAGACTTTTTTAAAGGGGGGGGGGGGGATTGAGGCTTAATGGCGCGTCGACAACTTGGTCATTAGCGCCAACCTCAGTCACAGTGCAGTGGTCCGGGTTGCCACTGCACCACACATTACAGAGATGTTATTCAAACCCCTAATCTAAATCTTGTCATACATCTGTACCTCCTGCAAAAATTGAAAAACACCGGACAGGAGGACAGACTTATCGCCCAACTGACGCGCAATGTCATGCGGAAGATGGAACCGACGACGAACACCATCAAGATGGCGACAATCAACAAGTAAGTGCCGGACCGTAAGTGGCAGTCGACACCAAGAACATTCAGGAGGGTCAACCCCCCGCAAAAGGAAACAGTGAGTAAGTCGGGTGTGACCAATTCGCAAACGGGCCAACACAACCTCCTCACGGCGACTGCGGCGACACGCCGAGTGCCACTCCTCGACAGTGCCTTTTTTAAAGCACAACGCCTATTTTGTATGCAGTACCGGTGTTGTAAAACACGTCTATAGGTGCTGTAAAATCCATCTTCAATAAGTGTAAATGAAACATCTGTTGATGTTGGGAAATACAAAGTCTTATGGGATTTCTGTATGACATCACCTCATTTGGTTTTATGGTTTTGCTTTCGTAGGCTAAGTGTTGATTGTGAGCTCCTTATGAAATAATTGTAATCGTTGCAGCAATCCGCGTTTTATCGTTTCGCGCATTTTACCATCGCAACATTTTGCGAGACAGGGCATAGTAATACAAAGCCAACCGAGATAGTAGACGAAAGAGCATTAATACAAAAAATTGTGTCATGATAAACCGGAAAAATTTTCGTATATTTTAACATCACACTTTATAATTTTTTAGGCTAGTATCTTACAATTTTTCTTCAGCGAAGTATTGACATTCATAATTTTAATTTTTACCGCATTGGTGTTTTAGATTTTTTGATCTCATGGTAATTATTAGCAAACGATCAAAAATTACTACATGCACACACACAGATGAAACATCATGTTTAGTGTAAGCGCGCAAAGGATCATATAATCGGAGGATGCTATTAAATTAGTTCTCAGTATACAACAGAAAATCTCGTATGCGCCACATTCTAAAACGGATATTTAGTAAGGGATTGACTACAGTAAGCAAATAGAGCTTTGGGGCCGTACTTGATGTGGAGGATCGAGAAAAATGGCGTTGGGAGGAATGTACCTTTAATCCTTCTCAATATTAGTTTTGTCAGGTTTTGGTTTTGCAGTTTACGTAATATCATGAGCACATAACGTTACCACGGAACTCTTTTATGTACATCAATATCATAGTAATATCAATAAATATTTATGTTATTTATATGTACAATTATATTAGCCATGTTATTTTCTTCCTTTTCGAGATGATTTTTTCAGCTCGCTGACAAATGTCTTTTTGACTCGTATTTGGTTTAGCTGTTATCTGTATTAAAAACTCCAGTTCCTTCAGCTATAAAACAAACGATACCAAAAGTGATTTTGTACATTTCTCTCTTAAAGAGAAGCAGTTATTAGGTCAAAACCCTAAAAGCCCACTTTTTTTTGGATGGGGGTACATTATTTTTTGACCTTGAGTGGGGGGGGGGGGGGGGGGAGGGTTAAGATATTTTTCAATTTTGAAGGAGTGGTTACATTTTCGTTACTTCCTCCCCTTCCCCCAAGGCCATAAATCATGTCTGGTCTATTAGCATAGTGGTCTCTGCATTGCCAGCCCTATCAAGACCCGGAATTATATCCTGGACTCTTGATGACATTTGAAAATTTTCAACATCATTAGTTCTTACTTGTCATCTTCAGCTGTGCAAATTGTTGGGTTTATTGAGTTTATTTGATATGAAAATTTTCGTGCGGCGCTCCTCTTAACAAAATTCTTCGGCCCTCCCCCCCCGTAAAAAAAATCATTCCATGACGAAAAGAAAACCGCCTCTCCCTTCGCTGATTTACTTTGGATAATCGTTATAAAATCAATTTTGGTTGATTGCCTCTTGAAGAAGGATCTTTCATTTCAAAACGTCTGAAGATTGGAGTTGAACAAAAAAAAAAGCATCCATTTCCTAAATTGCTTTCACTTTTCTCACCTCTTCAGCGTGAGGTTTCGTAGTAACAACGGCAATTATTTCATTGATCTGGTGACTTTTAATAGGAGCACTAGACCCATTGAGGAACGAAATGGCCACACTTAAGTACGTACCGCGCTTGCGTATACAATTTGTTTACGACATGCATTGTGGGAAACACTAAATCCTCGTTCGTGCACCTCGAGCAAAGGACGCCAGCTTTGGATCGAAGGGTTCGACAATAAAAAAAATAATGCACCAGATTTGTAACTCTGTAAATCTTCCAACGTATTTACGGAGATTTATGGATTTGCTGGGATTTAAAGTTTACAAAAGATTTAAGTAAAATTTAACGATTTACACTGAAAGTTGCATGATTTACGCGGATTTAAAGAAGATTTAAAGATTTACATACAGTTGCACAGATTTACATAGAGTTTTAGATTTAAAGAGTTTTACAGATTTGTAAAGCTTTAAGTAAGATTTAATGATTTACATGACATTTTGTAAGATTTACACGGATTTGCAGAAGACTTACTGATTTACACAAAGTTTTGCAGATTTCAATATTTGAAGATTTACATGAAAATTTGCTGGGATTTAAATATTCACAAACGATTTAAGTAAGATTTCAATGATTTACACCAGATTTACTTGATTTACAAGATTTGACCTAGATTTGAATGATTTACACAAGATTTACAGATTTACACGATTTGCACAAGATTTGCAACGGATTTCTAAATCTAAATCTTGGCTTTACAAGATTTCTAGCTTTGTCGAACCCCTCGCTTTGGATGCTTTGGAAAAATGTATGAAATAAAACACGCAACAAAATTGTACGTAAAACTTTGGCAACCAGAATTGGGCACAAATTTCACGACATGGAAGTCCACGCCATACAATTAAACTGAACATCCACACAAAATTCTTTGCCCGAAAATACGAAAGATGGGTAACAAAACTGTAACACAATCAAAAAGGTTCATATTACATCCACAGTGGTAAAAGTAACCTAAGAAAACAATTAAACTGAGCATCCACGCAAAGTTCTTTACCCGAGAGTATGAAAGAAGGGTAACAAAACTGTAACACAATCAAAAAGGTTTGTATTACATCCACAGTGGTAAAAGTAACCTAAGAAAGCAGTTAGTTAGTTCTTTACCGGAGAGTATGAAAGAAGGGTAACAAAACTGTAACACAATTAAAAAGGTTCATATTACAACCACAGTGGTAAAAGTAACCTAAGAAAGCAATTAAACTGAGCATCCACGCAAAGTT
>JAHWFP010038985.1:71063-82397 GCA_023313725.1 Lithobius niger | reverse complement strand
AAAGCAATTAAACTGAGCATCCACGCAAAGTTCTTCACCCGAGAGTATGAAAGAAGGGTAACAAAACTGTAACACAATCAAAAAAGTTTATATCACATCCACAGTGGTACAAGTAACCTTAGAAAGTAATACGAAATAAAATAAAACTTAAATCTGTCCTCTTTCGGAAACAAACGTTAACAAAAAGACCATGGCTAATAAATGACGCCTAACAGAAATGAACTAACGCAACAAAAGGAGTGATATAGCAGCAGAAGTTAAAGGTTGACAGAGCCCACCAAGCGTTCGCCATTGAAAGTGCTGATAGCACAGCAAACATTAATGCTACCAACTTTATTCACCAAACTTAAGTCGCTGACTTTACTGGGAGAGAACACTTGGTTTCACTAACTTGGTATTAAGGAAAACTGAAAATAAGCCAACAGCGAAAATCATACACTAGAAATAACGTAGTTCAGTAAGCCACCTTTATGCACTTACGTTTCGTTGGAGTGGCATGACCCGGATTCGAACCAGCTACCCAGTTCGCCCTCAGATCACTTGCATAGTGCCTTAATCGCTATGGCCACATCCTTCACTGGCACAAAGATAACTCACTGAACCCGTTATTAAGGTCACAACCGTGACCAGGGCTCCATTCGACCGAAGTTCACTTGGCCATAGAAATGGAGAGGGAAGACAAATCATACACTTACAAGGCTCAATAAAGGAGAAGTAAATAGACATAAATCGCTGGAAATAATATTAAGGAAAATTGAAAATAAGCCAACAGCTAAAATCATACACTAGAAATAACGTAGTTCAGTAAGTCACCTTTATGCATTTACGTTTCGTCGGAGTGTCATGACCCAGATTCGAACCGGCTACCCAGTTCGCCCCCAGATCACTTGCATAGCGCCTTAATTGCTATGGCCACATCGTCCACTACGTTTTTTCTAGTGTATGATTTTCGCTGTTGGCTTATTTTCAATTTTCCTTAATATTATTTCCAGCGATTTATGTCTATTTATTTCACTAACTTGGTGGCTGCCATTTTTGTTCTGATAGCACTACTTTGGATGGCGAAAACTTGGCCAAAAACTTGGTTCGGGCTTTCTACTAGTCGAAAATAAACTTATTTGGCAATCGACATTTACCTTAATGACACAGCGTAATAACTCCCTTGACAACGCAAATATGAGGGTGAACACGGTAAACATACGTTCATGTACACGCTGAAGGACTGAGGCCGTAAAGGCCTCTCCAGACAGAAGAAAATTTCGTGCGAAGCAATGCGCGACTACGTGCCTACAAGGTCAAAATCACCGCAATCGTATGGTTGGTATTGCGTTAAGGACCAATATTGAAGTCTTTTTTACACCATACTGCGGCTCCGTGCAGCCGCGAGCAGCCAGTCTGGTTAGGGCTTTATACGTGACGGTAGTGGAACGTCAACTTTGATGAAAGCGGCGTAATCGGGCCAGATTGGCCACTGATCTCTCCGATTAGTTCAGGAAAGTGTTAAATCTTCAGAAAGGCTAGAGCAGATCCCATAGCCAATGACGAAGGCTAGTAGTCTGTCACACAACCCTGGCCAGCACCGACTTTCAGGGACTTTGCCAAGGTTCCCTTTCCATTAACCAATCAAATTAGCTGCTTAGGCAGGAGGCTGAGTTCTTCTTTCCCGCCACCACCATGACCGCCAACCAAATAAATCGACATGTCCCATGATTTTTTTAACGCAGAGTGGTTAAGCCTGCGCCACTGAAGTGACGGGTCATTATTTACTGCTGGGGATGCCCCAGTAAAAATCAAGCGAGGTTTTATCATGGTTTCAGCATAAAGTCTTACCTTGTTAACGACTCTTTGAAGGAAAATACCGTGGTACACCATGGTAAAATCGTCCAAGTTTACCATAAAGCAGAAAACAATGGTAAAACCATGAAAACCGTGCACCGTTTGGCTTGGAAGGGGGTGGGGGAGGGGAGGGCGTAGGAAATTGTGTGTGTGTTGGGGGGGGGGGTGTCATGGATTTGTCTGGTGCTCTCGAGGGGGTCACACATTTTTCAGGTCCGTTCGGGGGAGGGGGGGGGGCAAAAATAACGAGTGACTAGAATGGACACAAATAAATACAATTTTGGACCTTAGAAATGACGTTGAAGCATTCACAGTTTTTAAAGAAAATTCGCAGTTTAGGAGCCCCTCCAGACCCCAGAAAATGCAAATGTTTACAAGGCTTTGGTGGACAGTGTAAATACTAGCTTTTGTTTTCAGTAAACTTTATAGAAAAACTTTGCCTCCGGGCTCCTCTGTATCTTCTATCTTGCAGGTGCTGCTACGTCATGAGTGTGGGCAGACGATCAAAAAGTGCGTTCATTGGATCTTACTGTACCAATCTCGTTGTAAAAAGGGTTTTTAGGACACAATTTTGAATTTTTCTAGAACATTTTAAAATCAATCTTGTTTTTTTTTAACAAAAACCCGGTTGGTTTTCCTCCCCACTGGTAAACTTGTCGGTGTTCAACTAGGCTACAGGAAAACATCTACAGGCGGCCTCAAGAGGCTTAAAGGTACATTACTTCCGGTCATGGTTGGCTCTCCTGTATGGCTCAGTTTTGTAACATTGCTTCAGACGCATGTAAATGTTGCAATGGCATTGATTTACATATTTTTCTCTTCGTGAGAAACAGTTTTGCTACATTCACTCTAACCTATGTAAATGTTCCAGAGCTATTTCGAGCCGGATGTTAGAATATATTGATTTATTTTAAAGGGACATAAATCCTTCCGTTATGTCGTGCGACCCGTTGAGAATAGCGTTTGCAACATTTACACAGGTTAGAGTTAATGTCGCAAAATCACCTCGCATGAAAAAAAAACCCAAGAAAATGAATTTGTTGGTAACATTTACCTACGTTTGAACCATTGTCGCAAAACCGAGTCATACACGAAAGCCAACATGGATGCATGCACGTGTAAGAAAGCTGACATTTCTGGTTGGTGAGGGGATTATTTTTTGACCTAGGGTGGCACGGGGTCAAGATTTTTATACGGTCTTGAAAGATAGGGTGGTGATGGAAAAATTGGTGGTCACTTTCATTTCCTTCTGGCTTTTCAGGCTTTTCTGGCTTCTTCCCCCCCCCCCCCCCCCCCCGCGGTCATTATCGTTCCCAGTGTTTTCGCCCACCCAGTTCTGTCACTTTTTTATCGCATTTTAGATCAATTAAAATTCGATTCGGCTAAATATTTTGTAAGGCCTTTGTTTCAGAGCCAAAGCAGAACAAACAAACACTCTCGCATGCAAACACCATTTAGCAAATTGCTTTCTCCCACACCGATGGAATAGCCTCGAAGTCAGTGTGTCGGTACTGTGTGTCGCTGTACTGACATGGCTTGTTGGCTTTAACAGTTTGTTGACAGTCGCTGTTCGCGCTTTGGCCGAGAAGCGCTGCTCAATGGCTCTCGACCGCCCCCGCACCCCCTCTCTCTCTCTCCCTAGCGGTGAAATGGAAAACGACGTGGACGTGTCACGTGACTCCAGATTGCCGCGAGGAGAAAATTCGAGTGCCGCAGATCTTGGAGTTCGCGCGCGTGGAAACGGGAGGAGCCAGCCGAACGCTCGGCTCCAAATTTCCCGATCCTTCGATATGAAGAAGGAACCGCTTGTTCCTCGGAAAGTTCGATTAGTGCGATTATCGGATTACGTGTTGTGGTTGCTGATTACCTTGGCATCGGCTGACCGGCTCTCGTCGAATAGTGTAAGTGCAACAAGTTCATATATGTATTCTTTTTTTCCCACCACGTTTGTTTTGAAAATTTGTTACGTGTTCCATCCACAACTCGACTCACGGAGACGGATTTTATCTTTAAAGTGATTACGCTATCAAGACCTTTGCTTTGTTTGCCACCGATACTTCTTTTAAGTGTGAATCACGTAGCTGTTATTATATCGTCGAGATTTTTTTTTTTTAAGAACACCAGAGTGATTTATTGAGGTCAAACGAAACGTACACACACACAAAAAAAGTTTGATATTGATGTCAAGTTCGACTATGGAATCAGGCTTTGTTAAATTATTATTTTTTTAATGTAATTATAGATTAATAGATACGTATATTACAATCCAAAACATTTCACAGGATTCATTGGCGACGAATTATTACAATGAGTGGAAATCTGTGTCGCGGATTAAACTCGTGCGCAACACAGAACCATGAAAGAAACTTAATTAAGGTGTCAACAGGCAACAACAAGTTTTCACGACGTAAAAGGAATACACGTCAAATGAAACCACACACAAAAATAAGTTATGTATAGAAACAAGATTGGTTTTTTGGGAGGAACACGAACCAATCTTCGTTATTTGCTTCACAACGATGAGAGAGGGGGAATTTAACTGGAGAAATACAAGTGGAAAACCCAAGCTTTTTTTAAATAAATAGAGAAATCACAAGGTAAAGGGTAAACAAAGCAAGCAGTCTGCATTAAAGACTGTCCTTGTGAGGATACACAATACACTAGTCCGAGAAAGAAAGAAAAGACAACTGCCCCGACTGGGACTCGAACCCAGGATTTCCCGTTTACTAGCCGGGCGCTCTAACTACTGCGCTACCGGGGCGGGTACTGGCTACAGGCTCCAGCCGAGCTAAGTAGCTGTTCAATCTTTCTCAGTGGTGACCTAGAGATCACAAACATACATACAAGGAGGGAAAGCAACATTGCTACTTGGCCTCCACACTATAAAAAATGCAAGTAGTTTTTTTGACATAACACATTCGACAAGAATAACACAAAACATTAACAATAAATAAAATTTCAAGGTCAGCACGCCCAACAATACATTCGTAATTAACTTTTTTTTTTAAATTAATTTCTTTGTTCCTAAAGTCAGCAGAAGCAACTTAATGCTTGTATTGCTGAACCGGCTCAATTTTGAACATTGCCAGACTGGTAAAGGGAGGTGCCAAGCCAGAGATTCGATCCGGGAAACCCTCCGATCATCGTAGGGGCCTAAAGATTGTCCAGAATTTTCCAGAATAGTTCTCATAGAGAGAACCGATGAAGGAGCATGGTAGCCTCTCAAGCTACCCTGGCCGGCAGTCCTGGCGGGGACTTGCCAAGGTCCCCTTTCCAGGGGTTCCTCCAGATCCGCAAACCTCCAGCAACCAGGCTGCGCTCTCTCACAACTCAGCCACGATGATCAACTAAAATTAGAAGAATTGCATGAGCTTGACAAAATTGCAATTACTTATATTCCATTTCCAATTAATGCATTTTTAGCAGAATTTATTGAATCCTTCCAGTCACGAAGGTCAAAAAACAGGGACAGATACAAGAGGTGGGCGGCGGAGGGGGGGGGGGGAGAGTAGGTAGGAGAAGATTGGTCGTCCTATTGGGGCACTTAGTTTATGTCCCTTAATTTCGGCTCGGGGACAGCACTACGGTCCCTCACTAAAGCCGATCTCGAAGACCGACACAGCGGACCGGAGCCGAAATTAAAGCTACATGTCTCCCTGTTGGCTTTCCTGTAGGACTCAATTTTGTAACATTAGTTCAAACGTGTGTAAATGTTGCAAAACCACTTTTATTTTCCGGTTTTTTCCCCCCTTGTACGAGGCGGTTTCGCTACAATCACTCAAACGTATGTAAATGTTTTAAAAGCTACATACGCGCAGGATGCCCAAAAATAGGGAGAGGATATGTCCTAATGGAAATTATTGGACAGGATAACAGCATTTGCTCGACTTCGTCTCGTCATATCAACACATCTTCACTCCTGTTCCCGCCAACATTTTTTTGCAGACATGACTACAATCACTGTCGATAAAACAACACAGACTAAACAAAGTCTGGATTTGTTTATTTCGATGTTATTTATTTCAAATTAACTGAGCCCGTTTGTCTGTCTGTCCGTCTTGTCTTCTCCAGGAGCGTCATAAAGGAGAACTCGTAGGGTTCGACTAAGTATCCATGTTATAAAGGAAAGCGAAAATATAAGCCAAATATAGCGAAAATCATACACTAGAAATGACGTAGTACCGTCAGCCACCTTTACGGACTTACGTTTCGTCGGAGTGACACGACCTGAATTCGAACTGACAACCCAGTTCATTCCCAGATCGGTGATGTAGCGCCTTTATCGCTATGACCACTCCTTCCACTGGCGTAAAGATGACGTCACTTAAACCATGATTACGGTCATAGAAGTGACCGGGGCTCCATGCGACTGAGAATACTTGCAATCATAGGCAATGGAGAAGGAATATAAATAAATACAAAGGCTCAACGAACGGTTAAATAAATAAACACAAATCGTTATCTTTCATTATAAACCAAAATCTCAGAGCAGAAATGAAGCAACCGCAACGACCCCCGGAAGGGGAACAATGAATACGTGTGAGTGTGTCAATTCTTTGGCTTGAAGGTGAAACTGGGACGTTGTTACCCTGAAAAGAAGTTGAAACTGGCACATTGTTACCTCGACTAGCAATCTGCTCTGCGCGGTCATCGCAAAGGCATGTCTTAAATGACGTCATGTACGAAGGACAGTTATTTTTCGCACGCTACTGGGGGTGGGGAAGGGCCTGAACGCGGAATGCCCGTTGGTGGGACAGTGCTTATGTCAAAACCGCTATTTGCTTACGATATTGCTTTGCGGAGGGAGAGGATTGACGGAAACGGCAAGTGTTACACAAAGAAAAATTGACTGTTGCAGTGAACGATCAGGCACCACCGAGTAAATACTGGGAAACAACCACGGGGCAAATAAATCCCCGGGCGAAGCCGGGTACGATGCTAGTAAATTACATAAAGGAAAAAGAAAAACAAACCAAACAGCGAAAGTCATGCACTAGAAATAACGTAGCACAGTATACAAGCCACCTTTATGCACTTCCGTTTTGTTGGAGTGGCATGACCTGGCCATGACCAACGAAACGTTAAGTGCATAAAGGTGGCTTATGGTACTACGTTATTTCTAGTGTATGATTTTCGCTGTTTGGCTTCGTTTTCTCTTTCCTTTATATCGCGTACAGCGATTATGCATATTTATTCATACTTCCTAGTGCCATTTTTCTCCATCTTCCACATCAAGGAACGACCCCGAAGGTCTATTTCCTTACTGTTAGCCAATCCCTTGGTAAAAATCCGCTTTAAAATGAGGCGTCTAGGAGATTTTCTGTTGAATAATTGTTAACTTTATTTACTGTATCCTACACGTATATGATACGTTGCGCGCTTACAATAATCATGACGTTTCAACTCTATGTGTGCATACATTAATTTTCTAATAATTACCATGAAGTCAAAAGTCTTAAAGACTAATGCGGTAAAAATTAAAATTAATTATTCCAATAGATCGCCGAAGCAAAATTATAAGACAGTAGCCTGGAAAATTATAAATTGTGCTGTTAAAATACGAGAATCATTATGGTTTGTGACGACACAATCTTTAACTTGTTGCTGTTTCGTGTACTGTTCCCAAAGCCAACCGAGACAGCAGCTACGTTCCTCGCTGCGAGGAACGCAGCTACCACCCCAGCCGACCTTGGCTCTGGCAAATACGCGGATGGGGATCTCCGCGTAGCTGTTATAAGGCAGGCGGAATGTTATAAGGTAGGCCGGGTGGCCCTTTAAGTATCCATGATATTATGGCCACATGTTCCGTCACTCGTTCTGGGTCGCGACCCCATGTGTCAGTTGTTGACTGACTGGTCTTAACTATTTTCTGGAATATCTCTCGTTAAGAATGCGAAATATAGTTTCAACCAAGAAAACAGGTGCGAAGTATCACTCGCGCGACAGTTAGTCCAGGCATGTGGCCACTCCTCGTGCAACAGCGTTCATCGAACTTGACGCGGGGAAGGAGACGGCTTCATGCTGCCAAGGCGGACTGGAGCAGAATCAGTTGCGTAATGTGCGTGGTGCGAAGGGTGCAGCTGCAAGGGGGGGCGGGGGGGGGGGGCGCCACCCCCGAAAAGCCGGTAAAGCGGCGGGGGTCGGGGGGCACCACATAAATAAAAAAAAAAACGAAAGCAAGAAAGGATGAAAGAGAAAAGGGAAGAGAGAGTGAAAATAATCGAGACAAATAACAAATTTTACAGCTTTACAGTTATTGTTGCTTGTATCCAAGGGTTGCGACTTCATTTCAATTACATCAGCAGCGAGATTGCTGCATCCTTACAGCTTTCCCCCCTCCTTCCTTCTTTCCTTCCCTCCTGATCGCATGGGTCAGGCCCATTAAATCATTCGCGCTTAATGCTAAGAAGCCTAATGAGATAGGGTAATGGTAGTGGAGGGGGAGAGCAACTTTTGGTGTGGGGACACACCATTTACCAAGCACATGCCATCCTTAGATGGGTTAACTGCTATTATGTATGTATACATTTTTGTGCGTGTGTGGTGCCATCGAGTGGTGGAGGGGGAAGGGGGGGGGTCCACTATAATTTCTTGCACCGGGGCCCACACCAACTATGTTATGCCACTGGCAGAAATTGTGTGTCTCACTTCCTAGCTCAATCGTTACGTTGTACGAGCGCACGTGTTATGAATGCACAAGTAAATTTCCTGTTTGAGCGCACGCTACCATGATGAACTGTGCTTCGAGCGCACAGGAACGACCGCATGTCAAAAACTCCGCCGCGTGACGTCGTTTTTATCCACCTCGTGAAGTCTTTGTCTAAATACTTCGTGTCTGCCGTTGTTAAATCAAGGTCGCTGTTCACGAAAGCGTCAGTTTGTTTTTTCCAAATTACGAGGCCCGCTCGCGCTATCGCGCTCACTACGGCTAACTACATAACATCAGAAACGACAACCAAAAACTTGTCCACCTAAACTTCACGCGCCAGAATCTAGATAGGCCTCAGTTATTTTGATGAAAAATTTAAATAATTATATATCTACTATATACATCGAGATTTCTGTGGTTCTAAAACTTATGACGCATGCAATCGTGAACTCCGGGTGTGGGCTCATTCTACCTGTGCGCTACAAACACGGCTTATTCTACATGTGCGCTAGAAACACAGTGCGCTCGTATAACACGACACAAGCTCAACACTAGTTGACCCGCGTCCCGGATTAGATAGTTCACGCTTTTTTAACGTTGCATTAGTAAAACACAATTCTGGCAATGTTGAATCAACTGGCTTGGAGCCAGGAAACGAAACCCACATCTTCTCACCCAGACATCCTTGTGACGAGGGATACGGTATGAAGCGGTATCTACAGTGAGCTAGGACACCCACCCGTCGTAAGGGTGTGTTATGCAGTTATAGGTTATGAGATAGCAGATATTGATATCGTCTAAACAAATATCTCATAGTTTTGTTTATTGAAATCTCTCAAGATCTCGACACGATCTCATTGATGGAAACCGTAATGCATTTATTTGTGATTTTCTTTTTAAATAGACATTAGAATCTAATACGGGGTGGATCGTTGGGTAAGTGCGTCATTGGGTGGGTCACATTTTTTGAACGAGTTATTGTATCATTTGGTCAGAGGCCTGGGAGCTTAGTCTCGACTTGATCGTTTTCAAATCGCATGCGGTTTTATCAAAAGTCACGTGCGATAGAATGGGCGAGCTATGATTTTGGCGCGCTTTTTGGTAAAACAGCATGCGATTTGAAAAGCGCAACTCGAGACTACGGCCCCCTGACCCAGTTATGACCAGCTATCCAATGACCCAGTTTGGTCCCATGACCTAAAGTGACTCACAAAAATCCCGAATAACTCAAATGAGCCATTCAGACCCACTGACGTTTGCAATGTTTGGTTTCTGAAATACCAAGTATACATCGGTCAATGAAACAACAAACATGAAGCTTACAAAACTGTTCCTCAGCTTCGCCGCTAAAACATGCGAATCATACGCACCCCCCCCCCCCAAAAAAAAAAGGCACCACACAAAGAACAACTTTTGTTAAGTTGAATTTCATGTATGTTTTAATTCATCGAGTAAAGCTCAACTGAGTATTGTGTGGTTTGTGCTGGTGTTTAAATAGTCAGCCATTACAGACGGACACACACAAAAAAAGCATCGTTTGAATAAGATTTGGTCATGGGTCAGTCATGTTGGTCAGAAGGCGAGATTGGGTCAGTGCGTCAAAATAGGTCAGTGAGTCAAGTTGGGTCAGTGGGTGAAATTGGGCCAGTCAAAATGGGTCATTGAGCAAGAAGGGTTAGTGTGTCATGTTGGGTCAGCGGGTGAGATGGGTTAAAGAGTCAAAGTGAGTCAAATGAGGTCAATGTGATTACGACGTTAGTAAACACATAAAACGCTCACGTAATCACAAATCCGTTATCTGATTACCGAGTTGTCACCACCATACCGTGTTTGATTTTGTTTTCAGGAATTTTTCCTTTAATGTATATATATATATATATATATATATATATATATATATATATATATATATATGATTTCTCGTGTAAGACGGGAATTAAGTTTACGTCAACTTTTAACAACAATTGTAGAAAAGATACATTAGTTTAAACACTCTGAGCGAAATTCAGCTTTACATTTCGTAAAGACGTGTTCAAGCGTGGCAATTTCGAATTCGTAGTCCGGCTGTTTTATGTGGTTTACTGCCGTCGCGTTCACCTGCAAGTTGTAAAGAGCGATAACACAAATTGAGGAAAAGTATTCCTTGAATAGAACAGTATCCTATTGTGTTTAGCCTACATTCAGGATTGTACTTTGTTGCGGTTGGTGCAATGGGTCATTTTTTTTTGCGTTTCATGCAGCAATATTTCTACATTTTGTAGTGCCAGTGTTATAGGAACAAGAACGCAATGTTGACGTTGTGCTTTCTCGTCAGAAGATGTGAAACAATGTGCTGCAGTTAAAAGATAAGTAAACAAACGCCTGTTGCAGCAGTTGGGTGCTGCAAAAAGGCGAAGCCATTTAGGGACCGGTCATTATTTATCGCCCGTGGGTTATTATTTAGACGAAAATAAACTCCCATCTCCTCGTCTGTTTCTAACTCGAACCTGGGTTGCCCGAATACATTTCGGCTGCTCTTACCACTGAGCTACCAGGACACTACCCAAATCGTTGCCAACAAGTCTTATGACTTTTACGTGAGTCGTGAGTATACTGACGCCAGGTGGAGCCTGTGTGGGGTCATCCACCCGCGGTCAAGCTGTTCTTCACTCGCAAAAATCGAAAGTGTCCAGTGTTACCAGATTGGGGGTAAATAAAGAAATAAATCACAAGGTAAAGGGTAAATGAAGCAAGCAGTTTGCATTAAAGACTGGCCTTGCGAGGAAACACAATACACTAGTCTGAAAAGAAAGAAAAGACAACTGCCCCGACTGGGACTCGAACCCAGGACATCCCGTTTACTAGCTGGG
>JAHWFP010038985.1:54641-66063 GCA_023313725.1 Lithobius niger | reverse complement strand
AGTTACGAGCTAGAAATGCGAATCATTGCTGCTGTTAGACCACGAACCTTCGCTGCAGCACCTGAATGCTACGATGAGCGTTTATTTGGTAATCTGGTACTGACAGTGTTGAGGCAACAAATCTTAATGTGTGCATTGGCCAACAAAGTACAGCAACACTCAGTTGTCTACTCAGTTCTGTTGTCTACTGAGAGCATAAAGTAGTGCCGGCTGACGTGTAACATCTTGAAAGTCTGGCCCATTGCAGGGCTTGGGGAAAAAAAATAATGCGATGAAAAAAAAAAGCTTGAAGGCGATCTTCCAGGCGGCCGATAGCGACGACCCACCTCACAAAAAATTATCCCGTATGGGAACTTCGTTGAATTAGCTTTCAATGAGAAAATCTTAGCCCAAATAACGTTGCAAACTGGCAGTAATAACTAGCGTGCTGATAGAGCAGCAACAGTATTGGAGTGTTCGTTTGGCGGCAGAACAAGTATACGTCCGAAAATGTGTTCAGAGCGCTGTTTTCGTCAGACGTAATAAGTATTATTCGTAGGAAAACGCGACTGGTGGTAAAGTCAATAGCAGAAAAACGGAGACTACTAGTTTCACGGGTATATATTTTCCCGGGTGCGAATTTTAGCTGTCAGCCAATTTCCGGCAAGGAGTTTCATTAGGCTACTGACTGGTGGCGGGTATGGCTATATATTTGTGCTTGCCACCCACAAATAATTCGTTTTGCTGAGGGATGCGTGTATGCTTTTCTAAGCGAACAGTATTCGTGACGTCATGAATTGACGCATCAACTACACCGGAAGTAACATTTCATCAAAAAGTGGAGCGTCCGTTTGCGCTTTTTCGCCACCCAACTCGTCGTTCTTTGTTTGGGCTGCCCGAAAGAACAGGCAAAAATTGATGGAGATAACATGCTGATGGTGACAAGGAACACTTTGTGTTCCCCCCCCCCCCCCAACCCCTCGCCACCCTCCGTGAAATTGTGATAAACTTTTCTCTCGCTAATTGTAATCGCCAACTATTTAAGAACGGAGAGAATCGGGCATTAAGAGGAAAGAGGCAGGCCAGAAGCAAGAATTTGGTTTTAACTGATTTAAAGTGGGAATTTAAGTCGTGTTGACAAAAGTATACTTAATACAAAATCAGTTGGGTTACCTTATTATTGCTATTATTGCAAATTGCTATTATTGCTATTTGTTAGGAGAGGTCTTGTGATAAACGAGAGTTTGCTCCATATGATTACTTTAGAACCACATAGGGCGATATTTTATTGTGGGTTGTAATAGCAAACCGATGTGCCCTCTCGTAGTTGTAATGACCTTGGGTATGAAATGCAAGGCCATCCATGCTGTAACCTTGGACTAACTACTACTCTCTCGTCGAGAAGGACGATTTACTTACGTCTGCGTGTAATCTCGAAACTGTGCTGACTTTCTGTTGACGATCGCAGCGCCACTTCGAATTTCCTGCGATCCGCAAGATTAAAAGCGAGAAACGAGAGCGAAACGATAGCAAAACGAGAGTGAAACGAGAGAATCATGTCATAGGCAGGTTAATTTTAGCCCCCCACTGAACAGCTGGACGTTGCTTGCTGGCGGTGGCAGTCTTTTTAAAGGGCAATTACATCCATTTTGACATGCATGTTTGACTTTTGGATCACTTTTGGATCACAATAACTAAACACAAGAATTGCGGTAAGAATACGTTACGTACCTCCGATTCAACAATTTAATTACTGCATCATGAAAACACGACACGGAGATCGCCATTGTTTTGCTGAAACGCGCAGAAATTAATGCCGACTGATGTCACGCTTCGATTTCGACACGCAGCCGAATGAGATAGCTGTATTGACTGTGAGAGCTCAAGCGTCTGACGGCCTTAGCTGGCCGGCAATGTAATGGCCAGCTAAGGCCATCAGACGCGTGAGCTCCTCACAGTCAATACAGCTATCTCATTCGGCTGCGTGTCGAAATCGAAAAGTGACATCTGTCGGCATTAATTTCTGCGTCGTGTCGAGAGGCACGAGGAAGAGATTTGCGTCCGCGTTGTTGCCATGGTTACTACGTATAGACAACCCGAAAGCCGTATTCTCCGGCAAAGGCGAGAAGCAGCCAGCAGATTTAGTATTGACCAAGTGAAAGCTAGTGAAGCGAGAAAATTGTCCTTGCGTAAACGCGCCCTTAGAGTTACAAATTCTCCTCCCAAACCCTATAAATTCTTGCTATCATCGATAAAACGTAACCTCGAATTAGAAAGTTGTTAAGGATGCCTCAGCTCATTCGATTATTTAACACCGCTACAATAAAACGAAACTAAAAGATTAAACAAATGTTGGCATTGTTTTATAATCTGCGGGAAACACATCCCTTAGTTGGACGTCAATTTATTCCTCATATAAATTCTAATTTTTCGTAAATCATAAATTGGCGAAAACGCGCCGAATATAGCATGCTGCGCCTAAGCAGGGGGTCGCAACTGTACTAGAAACAAAGCATTCCAAACCTTCGCAAGCAGCATTCCTTCCGGCGCTTGATCGACGTCGGAAGCCCCAACTTCCGGTCAGTCAACTTCCGGTTCTCGTTTGAATAAGAACTAGGACGATATATGGTAAACTGCGTTTAGGATTGACGAGAGGCCAATTCTACAATTTATTTATTTATTCATTTTATTTAAAAAAAATTATTGTAACTCCCTATAAAGAGCATGACGGCAATATCAGATTTAAACAACAATTTTAAAAATAGAAAAAAAATGTGGCGGTGGCTGTTGTACTCCGTTCTCGCCTCTGCTCTCGCCTGTATGAGATTCATGAGATACACATCCCATAATAATTCATCATTTCTGTCGTAATTGTGCGACGAAGGCAATGCTTGTGTTGAACAGGTTGCCACAAATGTGAAAACGCTGTATATCTTAAAAATGATGCAAACACCAGTTTATAAGATCGAACTGCTATTGGAAAATTAGTTCAAACTATCGAATGTGCTAGGACGAATTTTCCAAAGAGTGTCACCTTGTAACTGTAGCCATACGTATTTTCTCTACTCGTCGGACTTGTGTTTCTCCGACATTTTGTACTCCGTGACAATCATTATGGTGGCTGCCATCCCATAACCTCGAAGCGGAAGTACCACATTTGGCTACGCCTTAAATCGTGATTCTGCTTGTCCGGTAAGTTTTACGAAGTTTACAATGTATCGTCTTAACTCCAAGATGCTCGTCGGATCTACCACTGATCTGGATAACTTGTCTGGGGAGGCCCCATTTTCTTCGAAGTTTGGCCATAACAAAAACCAGGCATGAAAGTACATTTTCTGCACATTGTAAGATAACCCCACTACCTTGACGTTAGGAACGGAACGTAGTCCAACAGGTTTACGGAATTTTTCGTTAAAGCGAGCACTTAGGCTAAATCCTTTGAAAGCAACTTCCCCTGTGAAAATTGATGTTAACGACTTAAAACCCAATTTCACGATCTTAGTCCTTCTTTAACAATAGAACATGGCGGGATTGCAACAGTGGTTTAGGACTAAGATGCAGAAGGAGGAGTAATATCCGGATTTCTCACCTGTTTTGAAGCTCTCAGTCCTCTTATAACAATACAGCACGACGGGATCGCAACAATGAACGAGGAGTGCTGGGATCCTGGAACCCAGCACTCCACGTGGATCGCAGCCTCCGTTTGTGTTAAATGAAACGTGGAAGAAAACAAACAATTGTAATAAATTTACTGAAACAAATTTAAAAAAACATAACAGATAAAAAAACAAAAAACAAAAGAACAACGTTCAATAATTCACGTTACTCACAACATTGCAACCGCTGCTTTCCAAACGTTGGTTTCCATTAAATGACAAAAAACGAATAAAGCAAGCGAATATAATCAATTAAATGGAACGATTTTTGAAAACACCACCTTAATCGTCAAAAAAATTGTTCAGGAATTCATGTTAATTACAACGTTGCAACCGCTTTCAAATTTAAACATTGCACTTTTCGTTGCGTGTAGCACTGCGTCTTAACGAATATTCTACAAACTTTCTTCTGGCTATAAACGCAACAATGTATTCCACTCGCCCTCAGTTGCGCTCAACGACGTACAGTATTGGACAATGAAATTTAGACAGAAAAATTTGGCTTCTCTGCTAATCTCCTTTATGGATTACTTCCTCCAGGGCATGAATGGCTGCGGAAGTTCGATTATTTTAAGCTTGCAATGGGCAACGGGAAAGTGACGTAAGACCATTATAAACCAATTTGTAATAAGGATCATGCTGACTTTTCGCGTTTCCTGGAAGTGCGGATGAATTGTTGGCTCACCAGCCTTGCGTCTGGCGTTTGCTGATGGGCATTGTTGCATAGAAACAATGTTTAAAACAATGTACAACAATAAAACGGATCGTTCTGGGCTCCGTAACTCCGGAACGGAGCCACTAATTGCAATTTCTATTTCTATAAAGGGCACATCTCCGGAAATAGATCTTTCAAAATGAGCTAAGAATCAGCTTTCTACGACAAATGGTTTTGTCTGTAGAGACCATTGTATAAACATGTCCAAAGTCCACCATCCCCAACCTAAGACAAAAATGAAACTCACGATTCCAGCTGAAGTCCAGATCTCCAATGTGACGAATCGGAAATTAATAAAAGTTGGTAGACGTGTTGGCCAAGTCCTACAATGCTTATATTCTGGATTTTAGTGAAAAATGTTGTACGACGGCGGAGAAATTAAGCTTCCAAAGTTCGGCTTTAACATAGGAGACCACGGTCAAACTTTACTAATTCTAGACAAACTTTCTTCTGGCTAAACGCAACAATGTATTCCACTCACGCTCACTTGCGCTCAACAATGTACGTCGGACCAGGGCTATCTACAGTACTGGCCGGATCTTGAAAGAAAAATAGCTTACGAAAGTGGGTTGGCAATATGGCCGCCGAAAGTGCGCTGATGCGATTGAGTTGCCGCATTTTGTCAACCGAGGGCGACACCCTCTGTACAAACTGCCAACGAACGTGTTGCTTTTTTTTGCAAACGCAGTGAAATACCTTAACTGTGGCTGAGTGGTATTTTTAAACACCATTTAAAAATACTCTTATAAATAATAAAAAATTTGCACCCAAAATCTACGTAAAAATTTAAATTATTATTTCGAAAACCGTCACTAGCCGCCAATAGATGTCGTGTCGCACCGTACAAAAATGCTACCTCGAAGAACCGATCTTGACGAAATGAACCAGACGTGACGGCCATTTTGTGTACCCCTCTAATATCGTTGTAGAGCAAGTCAGTTAGTTTAGTGGCCATGGTCGGACTAACAGCTTCAAAACGGGCGAGAAGAAGGATATCGCCCGCTTCCGTCATGCTGCTGGAATCCAACAATACCTCGGGCGCCCTAGACATTGTTAGACCCCAGCACTCGGAAAGTGGGCGATATCCTCCTATACATCACATCTACTCTGGATATCATGCCTGCTTATGAGGAATTATTGAAGATCACATGACACCACGCTTGCTTCAGACATTAAAGACGACATTACTGCTTTGCTTAAAATTAAGAACATCCCCCGTGAAGAGTTTACTTTACTTAAGCATTAATGCCGAATGTCTGCCACATAGAGCAAATATTGTTTCGTTTATCGTAAGCTCTAGGACCAAAAGAAAAAAAATTAAATGTCATCGATTTAATGTTTTGGCTTTTGCTGCAAGGTTTGTGGGCGAAATCATATCCACGGTCATGTCTCGTCCACTTATAACGAAATCTCTCAAGTTGTTTAATTTTGAGAATTTTTCGTTTTCCGGTATATTTGTTTAGATTTTTAATTTCCATGTCCGTTAAAAAAAATTTTATGATTCGGTTTTGCAGTTTGTGCAGTCTATTTATGTGGCAGTTAGCAGCAAATCCATATATTTCACTACCATATCTAATCAAGCTTTCAACCCAAGAATAATAGATAATTTTTTGGCTTTTTATGTTAAGAAGGTGTCTGATGTGATAGAGACTAGGCTTAAGTTTTCGTAAATTTCGTGCAATTTCATCGATCTGCCTTTTGTAGGTTCATTGTGAGTCGATTAAGTCGATTATGAGTCCATTGTGAGTCGATTAGGGGCATCGTGAGTGAAGTTCTCGTTTACTGTATTGTAGTGGCGTCAAATAAAACGAATGACGAAGTTGACAGTTGACATTAAAGACTGGTCTTGTGAGAGTACAACATACACTAACTTGAGGAGAAAAAAAAATAGTTAACGACTCTGAGGCCAATCTCAAGGAGCCGGGTTACTGATGACTGTCTGCTTCTCTTTCCTTCTTACCTCGTGACGATTTAATTGAATTTGAATTTAATTTGTTTTCTAGACATAATGAGAACCCCCACTAGAACTTTCTAATTTGAGGTTTTGCTCGTTCTCTAATCAAATTTCTCCTTACAGTGTCTTCCAAATTTCTAAATAAACCCAGAGGGAACGAAATTCATCGTTCACCTTGAAAACTTACCGAAAGGTCTGCACCTAAAACAGGACGGTTAACCAGGTTTAAACTTTCGTTGGTAAGGCGTTTTTCCTTGGGTTGTTTATAATTTACTACTTGTCGCCTTGTCTACTTCCAATTGGCCTGTCTATTTGCACCTATATCTAGTGGTCTACTGCACTGTCTACCGACTATCATTGTCTTGTTTACTAGCCCATACATGTCTACTTGCCCATTCCCTTGTCTTCTGCCAGGAACGGCGTGAAAAAGGAGCCAATACAATTCAAGTTTATCCTTTGTTCCACCTTTCGTACTGACCCCATGCGGCTAGTAGTCGAACTAAGATGTCCGCGACCTATCTTGAGTTCGCCCCCGAACGAACACAGATAATCGATTGTATGTTTTCGGTAGCAGAGTGCCTTGTTGATATCCTAGATGGTTACAAAAACAATGGCGGCCGTCGATTAAAGCCGTCCCCTCCAGGAAGACGTAGCCGCTCATAAAATACCTGGAGGACTCAAGATACGCTGCGTACACAATAGTGTCCGTTTTTGCTTTTCCGGAAAACGTTCGTTAAAAGTTATGCTGTGTTGGTTTTCACATAATGTGAAAAATGTTCCTTTTTCTGCGAATATCCCAAGCGTGTGTCGGTTCGTAAGAACTTGCGTTAAACGAACTTAAAACGAGGAAGACATTTTGTTTATCGAACCAAGGCCGACTGGAGTAGTCCAGTCGATAAACAAAATGCCTTGTTTATAAATAATTTGCGTGTCTTGCTTCCCGACTGCAGGCCAATTCTCGCGCATGTCAGGAAGTTAAAGCCTCTTAGCACTGCTTTGGTAAAACAAGATTTTGGCCTTATTAAATCAACTGGTCTAGAACACCAGGAGCTGAATTCTGCTGACTTATTTCTCTCTCAGACGGCCTTGTGCAATGGTAGAATATAAAGCGAGAGTTGCAACACGGATACTCCCAGATTCTGAGGATGTGTGTGGCATTTATTCGCTACTGCCTATTGCCCGGTTCACTTGCTCCTATGTAGTTCTATACTCGGCATTGCCTTGTCTACTGCTTATTGCTTGCCACTCTCAACTTGTCTAACTTGCTCATTGCCTTGTCGTGAATGATGGTGTACCAAGCTATGGGTTAGGCTGGGTGCACCTGTAGATAACTTGGTGGGAGCCGTTTTTATCATGAACACTACTTGTGTTGGCTGAAACTCGGCACGTTCTCTCATCCAAGTGGAGTTTGTTTATTATATCACTTCTTTGTAGTTTTTTATGTAAGATTTATTCTCAAAGGGAGAAAGGAAACCTACATGCACATAACCACATGCCACTAACAGTATTCCAAATACAAAACTAATTGTTAGAAAATATACGTAAAAGTAACACTAAAAGTAACTACAGACAAGATCAGAACATTTCAACTGAAGAAAGAAAAAAAAGAAAATTTGTTTCTTTGCTATTTTTTTTTAATAAAACCTACACAATCTCGGCCCGAACAAGCCAGCAAAAGGTACATATGTCCTGAATAAAATTGTGAAAACACTGCAAGAACCCCTTAAGATCAACATTCATCAACCTTCGCTTAAAGACCTCAAGTGACGGGACATGCACAACATTCCGAGCCAAGGATGAACTACCCGGTTTGAAAATAACTTAGGAACTAAAAGAACTTGAAATTAAACAATTAAACAATTAGCTTTAATTTGCTTTAATTTTAGTGGATAGCCACGAGTACGATCTGACGACCTGCCCTCAAAGAAACGGTCCCCATACCGACGCAGGTCGCCCTTTAACAGGACGTAAGTAACATTTAGATCGGCCCTCAGCCTGCGTAATTCAAGGGAATCCAGGTTGAGCAGGTTAAGTCTCTCACGATAGGAAAGATTTCGTACTCAGTGCAGTGATCTAGTAAAACTGCGCTCAACGGATTCATTTAGATTGATATCCTTCACAAGATATGGCGACCAAACTGGGCTTGCATACTTCAATAAAGGACGCACGTACAACTTAAAGGCTCATACGAGGGTCTTCCTGTCACTAGACTTCAAAAATTTCCTTATCATTGCATTGTTGTCTGCAGGTTAACAACAAGGTAACAGTGGTTGGAAAACTTAGGCTCATGAGCAAGCCACACCCTAAGGTCTTTTACGGATTTAATAGGTTTTACCGCTTAAGTAGGGATACTTAAGGTAGCGATGTATTGTTACGAATTTCTTCTGACCGCAGTAAAGCGATTTTTTTTTGTGCATTTTGATACTAATGCTCAGTTACCTGTTTTTTCGTTTTTTACCGTTTTAAGTATAATTAAAGGTACTTTTCAAATGTGTACACTACGTCCCCTACAGGTAACACGAAAATCTAAGGTTTGCCATATAGTATTTATGCATTTCTTATGATGGCAATAGGTTACACCGCAAACAATACACGGTGCGTCACTTGTACACGAACTGTATTCTTGGAGCTGTGACGTAATAAGCTCATCGTTAGTTCTAGGCTGACAGGGTCGTTATTGGCCTGATTCGACACACTGATTATAAAAGTAACTTTTCCTAACTTTATTTTACTTTTATTGGTTCTACCGGCCAGACAATCCAGTCGCTCAATCTTAACCTATGATACGCTACTTAGAACTAGGCTACCTCACAACCGAATCCTTAACCCATATCCACACTCAGCCAGCGTACACGTGCTACCACTCATGACACCAAGGAGCACAAAGGATCTCAAAGGAGCACAAAGGAGTATACGTGGCATTACGGGGCCACGGAGAGCAACGGAACTTTTCCTTTGTCTTGCTTTAACAATGTTAGTAACAACGGGGGGGGGGGGGGGGGGGGCACGAATTTATTTGATCACAGGTGGCGTATTCCCAACTTTTATAAAAATGGCATTAGAAATGATTGCAAGCGTTGCTGTTCGCGCCTCTTCAATAGTGAAACCATAAAAAAGCACGACACCCAGTCAAATGTGACTGAATGACAAATTTCAGCCAGATCAGCCGTTGCATAAACCTGAACAGCAACAACTTTACACCCTTCTTTCACCTAGAAGCAGCTGACACGTTTTAGGGAGAATCACCTAATGATGTTAGGGTGCACAGACCACCTATTTCAACAAATTCTATGCTGATTGGCCGCGTATTTATTTTCCCTTCCACACCATCGTTAAATTTGCGAAATCCTTGAATCCATGGCTTTCAAGATTGGCTTGGCAAGCAATGGCCGTCAATGTAACAATGACGGATGGTGTTTAACAATGATATCTGACAATCTGAACTAGGTGGGCATACCACTAGTGCGGTTCTTCATCTCGAGTCACTCCGCTCTGTCTGCGTGAACGGCTCCATCCACTGTTGCTTTACCACACACTGTTTACGTGTAAACAATGTGTAGCTCATCTCCCTTTTTCTTGTTGTGATATCGTTGTTCGCATACGCACATTCTTGCTATCGATGACTTTTATATCATCTGGACTTTTATGATAAAGAGAAAAAGATTTCAAGCTTCTATTAAGCAACTAGCTAAAATCCCGTCAAAAAATGACTGAGTCCTAGTTTTAACGGATTAACTTGACAAAGTAAACACCTTTCCCACTGTTACTTTCTTTGCATTGAAGTTAGGGTACGTTACTCTGCTGACCTTAAACTTGAGGACCGTTACGTTGTTTGGCATCGTTTACCTCTGACTGTTACCGGGTATCGACACATTGCCAGCCGCTCGCCCTTTTTCTTTGCTACCGTGCCAAGAATGAACTGTCTCAGACGTAATATTTCGTTTGTTATTGATTGTTACCAGGCATCGACACATTTTAAGCCGCTCGCCCTTTTTCTATTTATTTATTTATTGAACTTACTGGAGTCTACAAGCCGTGCACTATGCACTCCACCTCTAAACTTAAAACTAAACTTAGCCTATACAGAGAAACACAAAGCCGAAAAACCGGTGCCGCTCACAAACCATATACTGACGAAATACCCTATGCCAAAAAACGCCCGGTCGCTGCAAAAAAACTCAGGACTGTTCGGAAATTTGCCCGCGTAATCCCAGTTGCAAGGGGCACCCTCAGAACCTCACCCAGCCCCCCCCCCCCCACCCCTCTGCAGCGCAACTCGCCGGTACTGTGCCCAATGCTTGCAGTCCAGCAGGAAGTGCGACACAGACACCTCAGCCTCTCCACAGTCACACAACGGCGATGGCCTCCAACCTAACCTGCACATATGGCCATTGAGGAGAGCGTGCCCCGTCCTCAAACGTGACAGAAGCCCTGCATCGTGCCTAGAGAGGAACCCAAGAGCCACAGGGACAGTAACAGACGGGTGAATGGCATGAAGGTGCCTGCCCTTGTCGCTGCCATCCCACTCAGCCTGCCACTCCACAGAGGACAAGGACTGCAGCACCGGCCGCAGGTCCCTGTGAGACAGAGCAAACTGCACAGGGCCACCCTCCCTGCCCCTTGCGAGGGCATCAGCTGTCTCATTGCCGTGGACCCCGATGTGACCACGGACCCACCGGATCCTAACAGCGCACCCTCCACACTTAGCCCGGAACAGCTTTGCACCAATTTCCATAGCTAATGGGTGGTGCACATCCAGCGACCGGAAAGACCGCTGCAGGAACTGAATACCCGCTGCAGAATCTGAGAGAACGCCAAGACGGGGAACATGCAGGTCCAAACCCACGTCCAGCGCAACAGAGAGTGCCACCAGCTCCCCAACGAAGCTCGAGGGTACAGACTGGAGCTATCGTGAGTAACAGAGCTTGAAGTCCTGCACAAACACGCCGATGCCACCAGACCAGGTTTTCCGGCAGATGGAAGCATCACAAAAGATGCGGACCTCCCCCTCAATGTCTGCACCCTCCAAAATACATACTTCCGCCAGTTCACCACACCAAGCCCAAGGGTGCACCGGGCGCACCAGAACTGGCAGGCGGAAGCGTTTTAGAACCTCTC